>JASDQU010102837.1:66311-86091 GCA_032191745.1 Picea mariana
CTTATTCCCTTCGTGTTACAAGATTTAATGAAGAGTATAATTATTATTTATGTTGTTTTTATTATTATTATTATTATTTTTAAATTCTTAACAAAATGTTCATCCTAAGGCCGTCTAGGTTCATTCATTTTATCAAAAACAACGTGACGTTCCCTTCAGAACACACTAGGTGCTCCAAGGGTGCCACTCGCCTCATATGTTCCCTTGTGCGACGTGCCCTTTATGATACACCACATGCTCCAAGGGTGCCACTCGCCTCTTGAATAAATTGGTAGACATCAATAACCCCTAGAGTCAATACTCCGCCAGGTGAACTTGTGGGAGACTAAGGGCCTATAAGGAATAAGGCCCCCGCCTTATTACGTGCCCTTTAGAATCATTGTGAGCGACTGTCGCAGTCTGCCTTCATGGCATTGTGGGTCCTCTTGACCTAGGTAAACGTTAACCTACAGTTCGAGCCACGACAAGAGTGCTAGTAGGCTGTGGTAGGGCTACTGTCCACACCTCTCCCTCAACATCTCTGGTAGTCGTGCGTGACCCCTTTACTCCAAATGTGAGCCTGGTCGACAAGCTATCGTTAGCCTGCATCATCAACAAATAATGTCAGAACATATCCATATCATATCATCTAATCAGATGCACTAATATCATAGTAAAACAATCAAACCCCAATGGTACACTCCCTTACTCAATTTGGAGTCCAAGGGGTTCCATCAATGCTTTTGCATCCTTGAGGTCCAAAATCTTGCACACTTAGTAAACCAAGTCAATAGCACTTGTCTATGTCAATGCAGTAAAACAACATGTCATCAACCCATAACGCCTCATAATCAAAATCAAAAGTTTTAATAGCATAGTAATTTGGATCACTTGTGAGCAAGTGTCCTCAGAGAATAAGTTTTCTCAGTGCACTAGAGTGGGATGTTACATACACNCCTACAAGGAACTCATGTCAATAACATGTGTAGGATCACTAATATAATGTCTCAAAACAGATACAGAAAAACATCATGCATGCACCTCAAAGAATCAGGCAAGGCTAGTCGATAGCCCATGGTCCCCTTTATCTCCACAATCTCGAAAGGTCCCATGAACCTAGGAGAGATTTTATCTCCTTTTCCAAACTCGATTGAAATTTTATGTGGTTTAACCTGCAAGAAGACTCGATCGTCGACCTCGTAACTACGGTCGACACGGTGCGCATCAACATAACTCTTCTGTCGATCTTGCGCTTCTTTAATCCTTTGTGTTATTGTTTGCATTTTCTCTTCCATTTCTTGGATCACTTCTGGTCCCACCAGGACCCTATCCTCAAGCTGATCCCAACTCAAAGGTGTCTGACATGGTCTCCCATAAAGAAACTCGAAAGGAACCATCTTAATGGTGCTCTCATAATTGTTGTTGTAAGCAAACTCCACTAGTGGCAAGAATTCTTCCCAAGGCTTTTGTTGGTCCATCACATACATGCGCAACATGTCCTCCAAGGTTCTGTTCATTCGTTTAGTCTTCCTGTCAGTCTCTAGGTGATACATAGTACTAAAGTTAAGTTGGGTTCCCAAGGCCTCTTGGAAACTTGTCCAAAATCATCCAGTAAACATCGATCCTCAATCCTCTTTAGCACACCACGCAGCCTCACAATCTCACTGATGAAAACTCTAGCTATGTCAAGTGTCTGATATGTCATATGCATAGGGATAAAGTGAGCGCTCTTCATCAGAGTGTCTACTACTACGAAAATCGAGTCATGTCTCCTTGTCTTTAGTGGCAATCCAACAATAAAATCCATCGAAATAACCTCCCATTTCGATTACGAAATAGCGTCTGGTTGTAATAATCTTGCTAGGTGTCTATGTTCATCCTTTACCTGCTGACATTCTAGACATCTAGCCACATAGTTGACTATGTCCCTTCATTCCCTTATAGAAGAATAAGGGTTTAAAGTCTTCTCCCATATTCGTGACTCCCGGGTGAGCCATGTAAACTTCTCTATGAGCCTCCCTTAGGATCAACATCCTCAACTCATCATTCAACGGTACGTAGATCCAATTTTAAAACCTCAATAAACCATCACTATCAAATGAAAATCATTCAAATCATGGTACCATCATTGTGTTTTATCTGATAAAACCCTCGACCTCCTTTTACTATTCATCGTCATGCTGTAAGGTTAGAATCTTTTCACATAGATTCATCTGAAGAGGCAGCACCAAAAAGATGTGTTGTCTCTGACTCAATGTGTCTGCCACTCAGTTCACTATTCCTTTTATGTAAGTAATCTTGAAGTCATACTCACTAAGCAATTCCGACCAATGCCATTGTTACGCGTTTAGGTCGCTTTGCGTAAAGATGTGTTGTAGTCCATAGTGGTCAGTCTTTAGTTCAAATTTTTGTCCAACAAGGTAGTGTCTCCAAAACTTCAAGGCATATACAATGGCTAACAACTCCAAATCATTCATCTCATAGTTCACCTCATGCCTTCTTAGTTTCCTCAAAATGTAAACGATTACTCGTCCGTCTTGCATCAAGACTCTGCCTCAGCCTTCCTTGGATGCGTCAGTGCATACCAAGAAGTCTGCATCCATGTCCAGGACCTTTAGTATCGGTGTTGTTGTCAACAACTCCTTGAGCCTCCGAAATGCTTTTGTGCATTTCTCGATCCAAACAAACTTCTGGTTTTTCTTTTGCAATTCCATGATCGGATTTGCTATCTTCGAAATCCCCTCAATGAACCATCGATAGTATCCTACTAAACCCATGAAGCTACGCACTTTCAGGACATTCGTCGGTGCAGACCATTCCATAATGGCCTCGACCTTTGTTGGATCCATAGCAATACCTTCACCGGGGATGATGTGCCCTAAGTAGTGGATCTTTGATTGATAAAATGAGCATTTGGATAACTTCCCATACAATTTGTGCTCTCATAGACATTGTAGTACCAATTGCAAGTTCTCTTCATGCTCCTCCGTCATTCGAGAGTAAATCAAAATATCGTCAATGAATACTTGGACGAACTTGTACAAGTACTCGTGGAACACCCCATTCATCAAACTCATAAATACTCCTGGGGTGTTTGTCAGTCCAAACAGTAAAACAGTAAAATTGTAATGTCCAAACCTCATCTTAAAGGCAGTCTTAGGGATGTCATCTTCCTTAATCTATAACTGGTGATACCCTGATCACAAATTGATCTTTGAGAACACCATCGTGCCCTTTATTTGATTGAACATATCATCAATCCTCGGCAATGGATATTGATTCTTGAACGTGGCCTTGTTCAATTAACGGTAGTCAATGTAGAGCCTACATGACCCATCCCTATTTCGTATGAAAATAACAGGTGCACCCCATGGTGAAACACTAGGACGTATCAGTCCCAGGTCCAACAACTCCTTTAGTTGCATTCTCAACTCCTGTAATTCCTGGGTTGACATCCAATAAGGCATTGTAGCTATTAGTTCTGTTCCTGGTTTTAGGTCTATAGTAAAATCCAATTCCCTCTCTAGCAGCATCCCAGGTAACTCCTACAGAAATACATCTGCAAACTCTCTCACCACTGGAAGGTGTTCTAAACCTTCTGCTAATCCCTTCTTGTTTAATGCAAGGATCGCATAAAGCTTTCACCCCTTGCGCATGCTCTTCCGTAGATGTAAGGAAGAGATGAACCTTAGGGAAACTCCCTAGTTCCTTCCTACAATCACATGTCTCTAAACCTTGTCATCAACCAAGCTCAATCATTTAGTCTTACAGTTGAGTATCGCCTCATGCGTTTCCAACCAGTCTATACCAATTACAACATCATAAGATCCTAAGATCGTGACGTATAGGTTGGCCCTTGTGAAAAACTCTCCCAGGTTAAGGATACAGCCTGTAACCTTTCCTCCAACCTTTTGTTTGGCTCCTGAGGCCATCTCTACGAAGCTAAACTCATCATGTTCAACTGCCTTTACCTTAATCATTTTTAGTGCTGCACTGAAAATGAAACTCTCGGTAGCATCGAGATATATCAAAATACTAAGGGTCTGGTCAGTGACGGTACCTATCGTCTTGAGAACAGTCCATTGATTCTCTTCCTGGCGGTTATTCATCGCTGCATGAATATGATGGGCCTTGCCCATATCTCCCATTGTAGTGGGTCTGACTGATCTGTATGCTCTAGTCCTCTCCACCGAGCAGTCGTGTTGGTAGTGTGGCTCCCCACACATCCAAAACCCCTTCTTCGACCCAGTAGTCCTGGTACCCAAAGTAGAAGGTGACAGCCCTCTGGCCTGGAGTCCTGGTCTGTTCTGCTGAATAGGCCTCAACTGTTGCTGCTGTGGTCGACACTGTTGTTGATGTTTTGGTCCCCGATAAGGTTTCCACTGCTGAGGCATTAGTCATCGAGGTGTAGTTAAAGAGGATCCCCTCTAGAATCCATGATATCCCAACGTATGTCTAGCTGGTCTCTGATGTTGTTGTGCTCCAGAAGACACCTTCACTATCGGTCTCACTGGAGTCCTAGTCTGCCCCCACTGATAAGATCCTCCTCTACTATGAGGACCTTAAGGAATATATCATGCAAGGTTTGAGACATCAAAATCCTGACCTTTTCACATATCCTGTCGTTAAGGCCGAACACAAACTTGTCGACCTTAAGTTTGTCAATGTTAAGGTGTAGAGCATATCGTAGAAACTCCATAAAATAGGCCTCGTACTCAAGCACCGTACGACTTCCCTATTGTAAGGCATTGAACTCATTGAGCTAATGCTCAATGAATTCCTCTGAAAGGTACCTCTCTCGGAACCGTTCCTCGAATAGTTCCCATGACACGTCTTCGACAGCCACGTTCAAATGTGGTAGGAGCATCTTCCACCATAGAAGAGTGCTTCCTTTAAGTTAGAATATCACCATGCAGACCTTCATGTTGGAGGTATAATCACGAAGTGGAAATCACATCACCATGTTCTCCAACAATGCATCGGTACCTACGCCATTCGGGGCACCAAAGAACTCAGGAAATTTAACCTTCTAGAGTTCACGGTGAATGCTGCCAGTACCAACTGGAGCGTGTGGTGGAACCTCAGGGGGTGTCGGTGCCCTGGCTTCATATATGTCCAAATGGTTGATTAGTGCCTCAGACATGTGCTGAAAAGATCTTGTCATTCCGACCACATCACCAACGACTATCCTCTCCTGTCTGACATCTTGCTCATCTCCCTGGGGGTTAGATCCCTTAGGCATGGATGCTACTAGAAGCATTGCGCCTCCTCCCATAGCACCCCATCGTATACCTTTGCGGCGTCCTCTAACCATGATTACCTGCACGAATACAATTCAACTCAATTAGTAACATTATAATCAAATCTTATCAATGAAATCCGTAGCGATCCCAAGTCGCGGATCAAACCTGCTCTAATACCATATGTAACAAACCTCCCATTTCGTTACGACAATAAGCCTCACATAACAAGTGCAAATTTTTTTGTGTGTGTGTGTATGTAGGAAGGTAATAATGACATTATACTCAACATCACAACATGACGACGAACACAATGCATGCAACTCATGCCACAACAAACATAACGACCTAACATAAAAGCACATCAAGCCCCCGGAAGCAATGTACAACATTCTACCGATGCAGAATAAGAATGACTACCCGCCCATCCTACCCTGCAATGGTTAGGACCTCCACGACACATAAGCAATGCTCAAGCCCAGGTTCCCATCAATTTTGACCATTTAAGGTCTCAAGGCTGGCGACTATTTTGAGGAACAAGGAGGTGTCTACATCCCGCCCGACACAAGTAGACCAAGACTACTAAGCTAAGGACAATCATCCTAACAACCCAACTGATCCAAAATTAATTACACAAGTAACTAGAACCCTTACAGTTAGAAAAACCAATCACCTTGAACGTTTACAAAACCATGTACAAACATTAATTAATATTAAACAACAACCATTAATCAAGGATAAAATTTGGTTATCTATGACTTAAATTGGCGTTAATTATAGATCAATTAACTAGTCTAAATTCCATTAGTCAATGAGTTACCCACTGAACTTAACATGAATTACGACTCAAATTTAGAGAGTCTAGGTTACCAGTTAGTCAAAGTGGAATGCTACCTATAACACTTATGAACAGTTAAACCTCAACATTAGTCTAGATATAATGACTAAACTAACCACACTAGTTGTTTACTATCATTGAGGAGGAAACTGCCAGCTAATAACATTGTTGTAGCAAATCAACAAGGTAATTACATATATGTTACATAACAATTTATTACAGCAGTTAACAAGGCATTTAACATAATGATTAACATAATAAATTAATCGAGCAATAACAAGGTAGTTTGCATGACTATTTTCATAACAAGTATTATAGCACTAACAAGGCGATTATCATGTTAATTAACATAAAAATTAATATAATAGTAGTGAGGCAATTTATATGACGGTTAACATAACGATTAATAGCGCAAAAACAAGGCAATTTACATAACTGTTAACCATTTAACTCGTTGCGGCATTTAATCAATAAGTAGGAATATGCTGACCATTCACAGTGTTGTAGCAATTTTTCTGGCATTTAGTAAGGCAATTAATAGAGCATTTAACATTGCAATTAACAAGCCAATTAACTGTAGCAATTGTTCTGGTAAATTCGTGGTCATTCCAGCAAGTTCAGTCAACATTCTAAAGGCAAAAATCATGGGTAATTACAACAAGCTCTGGCAACATTCTAAAGGAAAAATCATGGGTAATTACAGCAATCTCTGGCAACATTCTAAAGGCAAAATTGTAGGTATTTAAACAACAATCTAAGTCAATCTTTAAAAGAAAAAACGTGGGTAATTTTAATAGAAATCTCTTCACATTTTAAAGGAAATAATCGTGGGCAATTAAACATCAAACTCAGTCACGTTTTGAATGGAAAATTCGTGAACATTTAAACAACAATCACAGTCTCAATTTAAAAGGGAAAAACATGTACAAGGACACACTAGAAGGACATTCATGGCTATCCATATTTTAAATATGCAGAATGATGTGCGCAAAATGCACCAGAAGGAACTCCATGTTGCCATCATCATTTACAAGGGAAAACCGTTGAAAAAATGAAAACATGGAAATGAATTCATTTTCCATTGCCAGGATACCAATGCCACAAAGACAGGAATACAAAAAAATGTTTTTCATCTCCCAGACACCAATATAAAATGCAGATAGGAAATCAAACGTTCTTCCCATTGCCAGAGTACCAATACAATGCAGACAGGAATACAAAAAAACATTTTTCATCTTCTGGACACCAATATAAAATGCAAATAGGAAATCAAACGTTCTTCCCATTGCCAGAGTACCAAAACCATGCAGACAGGAATACAAAAAAAATGTTTTTCATCTCCCGGACACCAATATAAAATGCATATAGGAAATCAAATGTTCTTCCCATTGCTAGAGTACCAATACAATGCAGACAGGAATACAAAAGCGTTTTTCATCTCTCGGACACCAATATAAAATGCAGATAGTAAATCAAACGTTCTTCCCATTACCAGAGTACCAATACAATGCAGACAGGAATAACAAATAAGAACGCTTTTCCATTTCCAGGATACCATTATAAAAATGCAGACATGAAATCAATTCGTTTTTTTTTTTCATTGCTAAAATACCCAAAAATTTGCAGACCGGAAATCAATTTGTGCTTCCAATGTTATAATCCCAATATAGTGAAGACAACAATAAGAGAATGCAAGGATCAGATGGGAAAGGTCATGGAATGATTTTAGGGGTTTCTATCAGCCAAGACATAGAGAAAACCAACCAAGACACAAGATAATCCACATGTAGAGGTCGTTGCCTGATGGCGGAATCAACAATCAGCCAGGGACAAACATCAAGGGTAGATGGCTAACAGGTTCTTCCTTCACTGATCATCCTTGCACATAAAAGTAGGGCATTGAGATCCATAGGTATTTTAATGCTAAGGCGACGACAGTAGATGAGGCTCCTGGCCGATTTCTCAGGCGAGGACTGTTGAGCTAAGTATGAAGGCTAAACAACCACAAAGGTCACAATCAACACAACACGGTGGTCAGGACATGCGGGAAAATGAATTCCATGGGAGTCAACAACCATCGAGCTAGGTTAAGGAAAGTTCAGTAATCAATTTAAAAAAAAAACATCAGTTTACTTCTCCATTAAATAAGCAGATCCAAGCATAAGTCCTAATACATTCTACTATACAAAAATGAAGAGAGCGTACCGTTGCCTGATCACCCGCTCCGAATGACGTCCTGCATGCTCCATGAAACTCGCACTCGTCGACCGTCGAGACTTCACCGGTACCTCCCAGCAAATTCTAGGGGTACTCTTTTTCCCCCTTAGTTTCCTGAGCCGCAAAGAGGCCACACACTCACTATCCAGAAATTTTGATTAGCTCCTAGCTCGCCTCGCAAGGCCGAGCTACCACTCCTCACCGAGATGGGTATCCCAACTCCCACGAGTTAAGTCAGTCAAGTGGAAATTTCTGTAGCGTAATGTTACCCAAACAGAAGAGCCCCTTCATCCATCTCCTTCCTTCATTATATAAAGTTTCAAACTCCCTTTCTTTCCTAAAATCTCATTTAATTAAAGTTTTAAAAATAAATTCCTAAAAATTCCTCTCCATACAAGTGTCCCCCATCCCCTACATTCCTCCATAATTTAATTTCTTTAATTAATTAATTATCTTTATTTCCCACACCCACGTAGAGTTAATCCTAGAATCACTCCTAGGTGTCCCCAAATTCTCTTACAGGTTTTAATGGCTTTCCCTATTATTAAAGTGCTAGTTCAGTTTAAATTAGAAATCTCTTAAATGGTAGATACTTTTTCTAAGTTTGACTATCCTCTTTTTCCCTTATGTTCCCCTTTTTTCCTTTTTATGGTTACCTCTTTTCCTAGTTTCCTAAATTTTTAGATTTTACCTCTTTCCCCTTTTTAGTTAGAGCTCAAAAAGACAGGTGTGGAAACTAACCCTTTTTCCCTTTTCTCATTTAATTAGTATTTTAAATTATCAAAATAATAAAACCATTAATTCCCTTTTTCTTTTAAATTTTATTCCAACAGATTTTATCTTTTTTATGAATAAATTAAATTTCTTATTCCCTTCGTGTTACAAGATTTAACGAAGAGTATAATTATTATTTATGTTGTTTTTATTTTTATTATTAATATTATTATTTTTATTTTTTTTAATTCTTAACACAATGTTCATCCTAAGGTTGTCTAGGTTCATTCATTTGATAAAAAACAACGCGACTTGCCCTTTAGGATGCACTACATGATCCAAGGGTGCCACTCGTCTCATTTTTTCCCTTGTGTGACGTGCCCTTCAGGATACACCACGTGCTCCAAGGGTGCCACTCGCCTCTTGACTGACTTGGTTGACATCAATAAGCCTTGGAGTCAATACTCCGCTAGGTGAACTTGTGGGAGACTAAGGGCCTCTAAGGAATAAGGCCCCACCTTATTACGTGCCCCTTAAAATCATCATGAGCAACTGTTGCAGTCTACCCTCATGGCATTGTGGGTCCTCTCGAACTAGGTAAACGTTAACCTACAGTTCGAGCCACAACGGGAGTGCTAGTAGGCTGTGGCAGGGATATTGTCCACACCTCTTCCTCAACATCTCTGGTAGTCGTGCTTGAACCCTTTACTCCACATGTGAGTCTGGTCGGTAAGCTATCGTCAGCCTACATCATCAACAAATCATGTCATAACATTTTCATATCATATCATCTAATCAGATGCACTAATATCAAAGCAAAACAATGAAACCCCAATGGTACACTCCTTGACTCGATCTCAAGTCCAAGGGGTTCCATCGATGCCTCTGCATCCTTGAGGTCCAAAATACTGCACACTCAGTAAACCGAGTCAATAGAACTTGTCTATGTGAATGTAGTAAAACAACATATCATCAACCCATAATGCCTCATAATCAAAATCAAAAGTTTAAATAACATAGTAATCTGGATCACTTGCAAGCAAGTGTCCTCGAAGAATAAGTTCGATCAGTGCACCAGAGCGGGATGTTACAAAACTCCACATGATAACGATAACAACACATGTCATAGACAAGGATGGGTCTAACAAACCATGGTTTTTGTTGCACAAATGTATTGATGGAAATTTTAACTTCTTTGTGTTCTTCTTTGAACTTATTAAACAACTCTATTTGTGTCATTGGAAATATATGTTTTGGATGTTCTTCATATTGATTTTGTGCTATTATTCATCACAACACATCCCTTGTATGTGGTGAACCATGAGATTATTCCAACCAAAATTTATAGGCCAATTCTTTAACATTTTTTGCAAGTCTATCTTTGTAGGTTTGTCTAGAAATCACTATCCAACAAGCCAATTCATCATTTACATCTATTTGGAAATGAAATTTTCTATGTTTGTGCAAAGTTTTTCTTGACGTTCCCATCATTTTTTCCATGTGTCGTGTCAAACAATCTTTTATATTGCTAGATGAAACAACTGTTGTTTGTATCGCTCTACGTGCAACACGGTCATCTTCTTTTCGAGATTTTCCAAAATCTTTTAATACACTAGTTATATTGTTAAAGACATTCTGTTTCACCTTTGTATCCTTTGTTGACTTTTGAATACCCAATAATGATATAGATTCTTTTAACTTTCTTGACTTCATTAGACAAAGTAAAAGTTGAGCTTGTACTGTCACTGATTCATCTTTGAAAAAAGTATTATACATATTCTTAGTTCGATATCTTATATAATGCTTAGCTTTTTTCTTCCCAATCTTGTCAGTATCAATATTTTCTAATATTTCATCATCAATGTTGATAGATTCTCCTGCATATTTCAATTTAAAGTTTATATTAAAAAACATAGTAGGAACATAAATTCACTAAATTATATATATTTGAGTGTTCATCTTGTATTATCTAAATTTGTGTACATACCTATAAGTGATTCGTCTTCTGCTTCAATTTTGGTTTCAATGTCTTCTTCAACATTATGAGTCAAATCTATTTATGTAAATTTTGAAAAACATCAATTTGTAATTACAATCAATTATATTAAATTTACAATATTTAAAAAATTTGAATTCTATACATTCAATTTCGTACTTTTTTAATACAGTCCCAATGTGTGTCATGTGCTCGATCATCATATGTGCATGCATACCTGGTTGAAATTCTTCTCGTCGAAAATCTCTATTGACATTATCATTGTTTGTTTCTTGAATATTTGCATGTTCTTGTTTCTTTCTCCGATAAATCTCTTTCCTTTGTTCGATTTGGCGAGTATCATCTCAAGTGCAATAATATTTTCTCTTGAGCAAACTTTTGTTTCCCATGACTTTTATAGTTATCTATAAAAGATATGTTCAACAAAGACTTCACCTTGAAAAAATGCTCAACATTTATCTTTCAACATATAAATTGTTATTCCAATAAAAAATTGAACAAACATCAATTACCTTATTCAACAAAAACCAAAATTCTGAATTGAAATTTTGTTTAAGTGCTCTAGAAAACCACCATGTATCGATATCGATCCTCCGATAAAGCCTATGGAACAGAGGGAAGAAATAAAGAAATAAAAGAATACGGCTGCAAACAGTAATAGAAATGCTTTGAAATCCCTATCCCCGAGCCTATATCTGTTTGTCCATCCCATGAATTGTGTTAAATGTGTTCGGTCGAAAGCCTATTTATGCAATTTGGTGCGAAATGAAATGATACAACGTGTCTTTTCATTTTTTTTGACTGACGAAATTAGCTCGACAGTATTTCGGCCAAAAGAATGGGTTTTCGGTCGAAAACCTTGGAAACCGTTAAGTTTTGACGGTTTTTGTTAGATTTTTGTCTTTCGGCCGAAATATTATTTTTTTGGCCAAAAGAGTATTTCATCCAAAAAAAGGAATTTGGGACAAAAAACTAAAACCAAAGAATTGCCCCAAGCTTAACTGATCTTCGGAGGTTGCGGACTCCTTCAAATACTGAGAATTTGGTTTCAAAAGTGACACCAACATTTCCAAAATTGAATCTACTTTCAATTCTTATAATTTGTTTTCATTTTCTTTATTTTTATCTAATTTTATTTAATTTAAAAAAAAAAAAAACAATACATAATACTTTCAACAGATATTATGATTCGTTGAAATGAAATATCGGTATCTCTAAAAATATACAGTGAAAAAAGTTGAAAAAAAAATATTCATAATCCTTAAATTGTTCTTTTCAAAAGGGTATATTTAAATTTTCGTTTTAAGTAAAAATTAATATAGATACAAGGTGTAGAAAAACATGTGTTTAAAATCTGCAATGTTTTCAGCTTGGTCAACTTCAAAAAATTCTTGAAATTATAATATTCATCCATTTATTATAGTCATAATACAATAGAGTATCTATATATTGTTGCAGTATATTTCATTTCTTAAAAATGTAAGTTTAATAATAGATACATTGTTGTAGAAATAAGTACTCATGTTTAAGGAACATACTGTTAAACAATTATCAAATTGACATACCAAATCGTAATAAAAAAAAATGGAAAAATAGTCATTAGAAAGCTAACACAATTCTCCACAAGTTTTGTTTTTACTGTAAAGTGAAATTCTAAATAAAAAAAATACTTTTGTATGCTGGAAGTTGAAGAACTTGTGAAAATACAAATTTTTTTCTCATAAAACAAGCAAAAGTGTAACCCATCTTCATGATTTCATCCTATTATGTACTCTGTTTGCTAGGTGTCTTTGGAGATACTTGTTGAACTTGCTCTTTTGTTTCTATCAAATTCTCTTCATCTTCATTTTTTACATCATCTTTTGCTTCTTCTTCTTCAAAAAGTTGTTCCATTGATTTGTTTTCTTTTTCCTTTGATTTTGGTCTGCCTGTTTCATCAATTCTTACGTTGATGCTTTCCACAACTTTGTTCAAAATTAGATTGTGACACTTGTATTCTTTCCTTCTACTTGAGTAACCAACAAGTACTCCTTTGTCCACACGAGAGTCAAACTTTCCCATTCTTTCATCTTCTATTTTGGTGTAGCACTTGCTTCCAAAAACTCTGAAGTGCTTCAAATTTGTTGGTCTTCCTTTCCATAGCTCGTAGGGAGTTTTATCAATGTTGTTTCTGAGCATTACTCTATTTTGAATGTGAACTATTGTATGCACTACTTGTGTCCAAAATATATCTATCAATTTGGAATCCATTAGCATTGTTCGAGCCATTCCCAGTATTGTCATGTTCTTTCTTTCAACAACTCCATTCTGTTGAGGTGTCTTAGTAATGGAGAATTGCCTTTTTATTCCATGACTACTACAGTAGTCCATAAATTCCTTTGAAGTGAACTCTCCTTCATTATCAGATCTCAAGCATTTGATTCTTGAATCCATCTCATTTTCAACCATTTCCTTGTAGATCTTGAAGTTTTCAAAAGCTTCTGACTTGTTCTTGAGAAAGAAAATTACATTCGTTCTTGTATAATCATCAACTAATAGCATAAACTATCTCTCACCCTTTAAGCCCTTGGTTGTATTTGGTCCAAATAGATCAGTACGCATAATTTCCAATGGTCTTGTTGTTGAATATTCCTTTGATTTGAACCTGGTCTTTGTTTGATTTCCTTGTTGACAATGATTGCATAAAGTGTTGGTTGGTTTCGTGATCTGGGGCATTTCTCTAATTGATTCTCTTTTGTTGACTTTGACAAGGTTATCAAAATGCATGTGACCCATTCTTCTGTGCCATAGCCAACTTTCATCTTCCTTTCCTAGACAACACTTTTCATTTACAATTTCACTTAACACATATATGTTGTTTGAAGTTCTTGTAGCTGTACTGACCAATTTCCCTGAACCTTCTCTTCTTATCTCACACTTTTTTGAATTGAACGTAACTTTATGACCTTGGTCACACATTTGACTCACACTTAGAAGATTATGTTTCATATCTTCTACCAGTAGAACATTTTGTGCCTTTTTATTCTTGTTCCCAATCCAGACTGTGCATTCTGCAATGAGTTTGGCTGAATTATCATTTTCGAAGGAGACTGATCCATTTCTTTCCTTTCACAATGTAAGAAATTTGTCTCTATCACCTGTCATGTGTTTTGAACACCCACTGTCAACATACCAACCATGTTTCTTCTGCTTATCTTGTAGAGAAATTGTTCATTCTTCATTGTTATATTGATCTTGCTTTCTTATCCATGTCATTTTCTGAGGCTCTTGTCTGTGATTGTTGTTATTTTGTTGAGGTTCTTTAGGAGAGACTAGATCATTTTTCAATTTTTGGCCATGTGTCCAAAATTGTTACATTTGTAATATTCCACTTCAGTGCTCAAAGATTCAAACCTGTTGTAACTTCTTTGTGTTTCACTAGGTCTTCTTGAGTAACCCCTTTTTGTATGACTCTCAAAGTTGTTATTGTTCTTATTGTTAGCTCTACAATTCACAACTTTATGTCCAAAATTATTACATGCATAACATAAACCAAAAAATATAGTTTGATACATGGGAGTTGAATATATTCTAAAAGAAAGTGATATTATGAATCCTTCTTCCTCTTGAGGCCTATGTATCTATTGTTAATTCTAAAACCTGAATATTCTCGGTGGAGGAGTGTCCCTGTAATCTTCCTTGTATATCTTCCTATCCCCTTTGATTGTTTTTTCATAGCTTTTTGGATTTGTTTCTTGCTATGTTGTTTTGGAGCTTGATCCATTTTCTGTCTAATCATATCCAAGTCCAGACTTGTCAAGATGATATTTTTGACCGCTGATAATGTCATCCAGAACTTTTGAGCTATTCTGCATATTTTTCTTTTGAATATCCTTTCTTAGTGTGACAATCTTTGCTTCCAAGTTTCCAATGATCTTGTCCTTTTGTTCTAGTTGTTCTTTGAGTATTTCTTCAATTTTTTTATCTTCTTCTATTTCAACCATTAATTTTGTGATCATTTTTTCTATTTCTTGAGTGTCCTTCTTCTTGTCTAGTTCTTCTTGTAGTTTCTTGTTTTTCTTCTTTCCTTTTATGATTTTATGGAACACATTATTTTTTCTCAATAGTCAACTTTTGCCTCTTCAATTTCTTCTTCGGATTATTCATATCCTTCTTCGGGTTCTTCATATTATTTTTTAGAGTCTTCTTTGTTAGAGTCTTTTACTACCATGAATAGAACTCTTCTTGTCTCACTGTCACTGACTTCATCTTCATCTAATGATGATTTGTCTTCTTTGGTGCATAAGCTTTTCTTGAAAAATTTATTTTTAGTTCTTTTTCCTTTATATGTGTGTTTTATTTTTGAGTAACCTTCATCATTTCTCTTTTTCTTATGAATACATTTGTTAGCAAAGTGACCAATTCCATCACAATTAAAACAAATTAAAGGAATATTACCTCTATACCTACTATTGGTTCCCTTGTTCAGTCTTTTAATGAAGTTGGCCACTTCACCATTTCCCGAGACGTCATTGTTGTTGCTGTATTCTTCTTGTTGTTGTTTCATATTTCTTTGATATTTTGGATGCTTTGAAGGTTGCTTCTTTAACATATGGATTTTCTTGTTTAGTTCTCATTTCATATGTTATGAAGATTCCATGCAGTTCATCCATGCTTATTGAGATTAGATCTGATCTTTCTTCTAGTGTTGATATCTTAGGTTTGAATCTCATAGGAAGAGATATTAGTACCTTTTGAACAATTACAGATTCTTCGATTTCTTCTCCAAATCCTATGATTGCATTCATTGTTTCATCGCCTCATAAGAAGTAGGATGCAATATTTCATCTTCCTTCATTTTTAGTTGTTCGAACTAACCCATGTAAGTTTGAATCTTTTATTCTTTGACCTTTGTATCTCCTTCATAAATATTTCAAATCTTGTCCCAAATCTCTTTAATGGATTTACAATGTGAAACTTTGGTGAATACCGTATCACTGAGACCATTCAAAACTTCATTTTTGGCTTTGAAATTATTCTCACCAAGTTTCACAGCTTTGTTATTTGTTGGTGGAACTGTTGGTTCTATGTATCCATCTACAATTGATTGCCAAACTTGAAATCCATGTGCCTGTATATATGTCTTCATCCTTATGCTCCAGAAAGCATACTTTTGTCCATCAAACTGTGGTATTCCATTTTTGTAAAAGTTGTTTCTCTCCATGATCTACCTTTCAATGGTTAAACTGATTTCTGAAGGAACCTTCTCTGATACCAATTGTTGGATTACTAAGAGGGGGGCTGAATCAATAATAGAGAAATTTAACATTTTTTAACCATATAATCCAAGTGTTATATCAATGTTCCATTATCATCCAATAAATGCAGAGTAAATAAGCAATGAACAAATGAACAATCATACACATACACAATACACCAGTGTTTTACATGGAAATCAAAAGCAGCAGAAAACCACAGAAATATTTTTCTTATATGTCTTGAAGAATTACATTCATTGGAAGCACCAAATTCCTTTGTTTTCTAGCTGCAACTAGAAGGAGGCTCCAATTCCCTAGTTTATCAGGCTACAACCTGAGGGAATCTCCAACTCCCCAATTCTCTAGCTACAACCATAAGGAGGCTACAACCCCCTATGTTCTCCATCTACAACCGGAAGGTGGCTACAACCACTTCTCCTTGCCCCGTATAACTTCCCTAAAGTAGAAGTAGAATGATGGAACCATTGTCACACTATCACTGTGAGATATACCATTTTAAACTTGTACCAATAAATCTGAACCATGCATCAACCTGTACCTCAACCTGTAATCAACCTATACCATAAACAAGTGCATCAACCATGCACCAACCTGTACCAAACAATCTGTAATCAACTTGTACCATAAAAATTGCATCCAACCATGTACCAATCACGTGTCAGATACTCATCAAATATGACTCATCAATATGTACCAATATCATCAACTATACACCTCATGTATGTGCCAACTCATCAATTACTTGTCTCAACCATGTACTCAACATGTACCTCAACCAAAAGCCCTCATCAATTTCATCATCCAATTATGATTTGTAGCTCTATAATATACCTGGTGTATATTATCACATTCCTGCAAACCTTCCTTAACTTTAACAATGAGATACTAGCATTTTCATCAAACTTTTCTTTAGTCTCACATGCCTAGTTTTGGATTAGTCAACAACCCTAACTTGAAGTAATCATAAATTTGTACCTGTAATGTATAAATATTTGAAACTAATAAACAATGTTCTTCATTGTGTTTTTTGCAATTCCTCCAAGTTTCACTACTTGTAACCTCTTAGAAAAGGAGTTATAGCAAAAATGGCATACCTTGATGAATTCTGGCTTATTCTAGAGAGAGACCTTGTAGAGCATGCCCCGCATGGAATTTTTTTTAATTGATATTAAAATGTTACATAGAATAATAAAGACTATATCCTAACCACAACATGTGGTCTCACTGAATTTGGATCTGTTATGAATACGTTATGATGTTTTTACACGAAACACCTATTTTTGACTAGTTTCAAGACTAGCCACAAACCCTATTTTCCACAGAGTGTAAATCCAAAAATACAATGACCCACAAGTTGAAGTTTTTACCACAGATAATTGGATATGTTTTCTCAATTTCATATCAATTTAACGGTCTGAATCATTATATAAAGAAATTTATAGCGAAAATGGTGAGATGACCTGTAAATAACATACCTTATAAGGCACCATCAAAAGAATTTATCCTTCCTTGCATTTCGGCCTTCTTTTCTTCACCTTCCCTTAGAAATTAGGATTATATATCCTTGATTACCTTAGAAACCTATAGATATTGAATATTCTCAAGTGTGATTAAAATGAGAGAGCCTTTCCTCTTATTTATACTCTCCAAGTAACTTCCTTAAAAACATTTTCTAGGTCACTTGGCCGACTTTCCTTATTTTAGGGTTAACCCAATTCTAATTTCTCCATTAAATTTATTATTTAAATAATTTATTTTGTATTCACTTTGAATTATATTACACTCATCACTTCACTTTATTATTTACCTTCTAAAATCTCTTAAACCACTTTGACTACTTTGACCTTTTGGGGCTTCAAGCCAACATATGAGGGTCCTCCAACTTCATAAGGCCATAACTCTCAAACCGTGAGGAGATATGTCACGTTCCACATACTACCAGAAATGGAATGACATGTAATATCCATATAGAATAGTATTGCCTTCAAATACATCAAAAATCATACTGTTATCCATAAAACAAACATGGGTCCATTACCGAAACCTGGGTTATCCAACTTCACATGGTCATAACTCTCTAACCGTGAGGATATATGTGGCGTTACACATACCACTAGAAATGGCATGACAAGAAAATCCATATAGGATAGTTTCTCTAACAAATTCACTATCATTTATCTCATTATTCCACAATTAGGCATGGGTTCTCTTACTCTACAAAGCATCTTCCCGTGAGGGATTTCACCATAAGGGGACCACTTTGGAGTTCATCCATATTTAATTCTTATCAACCATGACAAGACAATAACGATTCATCTTTACATCAAACAATATTGGGTCCATTACCCAAACCTTTGTGCCATGGGAATTTCTTCAAGGGTTGACATCAATGAAAACCAACCTTAATCAACATGTATCCCCTTTGTGAGGTATGCGGTGATCACCGTGTATTCGAAGTCCCTAGGGATGTTGTCACAACTCACCGAGCTAGCTAGAGGTGAGATGTAGTCAGGGAGGAATGATGGGATGAGCTTGACATTTTCCAAGTCATCATGATGCTTGGTATGTTTCTTTGTCGCATTTCGAGAGGGACCAGATCGACGTACAGTCAATGGGGATGCTTTCACTCCTCTTGTCGATGATTCTTGTGCTCCTATGGGCATGACCTTCTCCACCATGAGGTCTATGAGAGTCTCTTTGATGGATTTATCTACTTTTATAAAGTCACTCGACATACATGCTCGAGATATGAAATCTTAGGTCGGTGAACAAATAATAAAGGTAGCAGAATGGATGGAGAGGTTTCAATAAGCACAACGTTGTGATAGTCAGCTCTCTAGGGGCTCAAATAGTCACAATTGGAAAAATTGTTCTTGGTGAGACATGCGATGGAATAAATAGACAACATCGTAACAGACTTCTCCAATGGGTACAAGAGCCTCAATCAATGCATTTCCATCCATTATGGCGTAGTCCAAATGGTGCAATGACAATATTTCCAACAATAAATGCATTTTTGGCCATTCTGGAGCATCGTGCTAATGTTCGAGACGCCTCCAACAATCATATTTCTCTATCATGGTGAAGTGCCAATATAAGCTACTCTGTTATTCCGGTGAAGTTCAAGTTCTGCAAGCCTTCCTTCTGTGAAGTCCTCTCTAGAACCTCTTGCAATTTTTCTAGCTTTGCTTTCTTCTTACTGAGTTTTCTATATTTCTTTCCTGTGATCTGCATATCTAGATTCCTCTTTTCATTCTTGTTCTTATCTCCTCTTGGCATATTAACTTTTCACTTTCAAGGATATTTCATAGGTTTCGAGGGTAATACTTCTTCTCTTGTTGTTTTTGGAGTAGATTCTCTACTCTCCTGTATGGATAAGTACTCTAAGTCTTCTTGTGTTCCTTCAACTTCAAAAACTAAGTCTTTGGCCCTCAGTTTCTTCAAATTGTCCTCCTTTTCTTTTATTGAGCACACTATTTTCTTAGCCATGAAATCCCTTAATTCTTTTTTTTTTTTTTCTAGAGCTTCCTCTTTTTCT
>JASDQU010102837.1:86181-105963 GCA_032191745.1 Picea mariana
TCAAATTATTTTTTTATCGATGCTCCATGAGAAATCATAGGTACATGGGTAACTCTTATACATAGATTTATCATCTTTCCTTTAAACAATCATATTCCTCCCAGTGAAGGAACCATAGCAGGATTTCCTGAGATCTCCCAAGTACTTTTTGTCATAATGTTCACCTGTGTTTCTGCATCCCATACACAATCTATGTCAAAGTCTCCTATTCTTGTTTCTATGCACTCTTTCTCTTTTAAAATATCTGATAAACTGATGTCTCTGTGATCATTCAGTGTTTCTTTCATTTACAATAATATAGCCTATGATTCTTTCTGGTTCTTTAGAATATTCATAGTCTTTTGGCCTTCCTCGGGGTTTTCTTGTCTCATATTCATTTTTTCAACTTTAGCAATCATTCTAGGGCTATCCAAAACTTCATGGCCTATGGATTTACAACAATACAAATAGGACATTTACCATGGAATTCCTTATCAAGATGTCTCGGTGTTCTACAAATACAGCAAAGAGTCAATCCTCTCTTTCTCTTAAATGATCCCCAACCTTTCCTATACTATGCACTAGGATCACAATGATGGACCTGCAAAAAAATTCTTTCTAGGATCCTGCATCCACTTGTTAGTCCAAAAATTCTTTATATGCATAGGAACAACACATCTTTCATTATTTCTATCAAATCTATTCATATCATATCTTCTTTCTTTGAGATATGCCCTAGTTTTCAGACTAGGACCAAATCTATCAAGCATACCTAGATCCATTCTTTCGAAACAAAAATTTCCACTTATCTTACCTTTATCAGAGCACACAGATTTAAGATCTTACCTCTTTTTTTTAGATCACACTTATTTTTTTAGCACGAAGATTCACAAGGCAAGTAGAGTATTGTGCACTACAACAATAGATCTACGCATAGAGATTTCTCTTTTCTTTAGTTCCCACAATCACAGTTTCAGGTCCTGACAATGGAACCATTTGTTGGCACAGGGGAAGACCCAGGGTTCAACGCTTCAACAATGCACAAACAAAACCTTAACTACCGACCCTTTCTTCAACACCTGCGAAGCAAATGAAGTCTCACCTGAGGTAGGGGGGGTTGTAGGAATCAAGTGTCTACAACCTAGCTGGGACACAGATCTGTGATTACAATACTTAACAGGGCACTTAAAAGTTAACATTCATTATCATTTAACCCTTATTCACATCGCAGGCAAAACCCTAATTACAGAACAACACAGTATTCAACAAGATCTAACACATCCAAGAACTTAGGACATAGAAATAGAGAAGATCTAGCATTAATTCACATTACTAAGCACTAAGATACTATATCAGATGCATCTAACATACATAAATATGAAAACACTAAGCATAAATCACATCAATCACACAAAGCAACCACAACACAATATATACGTGGTTGGTGCCAACCCCAACCCTAGGGCTGAGATCTGCTCAGGATCGTTCTAAATTCTCCTTAAGCCAAAGAAGCTTCTTTGGCTCCCTGTTGAAACTTTTAACAAATCTGATCCAGAGGTCCTTGTGAAAACTCGCCTTGATCAACTAACACCAAGAATGAGCCTTACACTTCTCTACGACCACGACCTGGTCCCTGCACAAGCTCCTTTTGCAACTCGCGTGTTTGTGGGTTGAAGACCCTGGAATTTTTCTTCACCCAACGCCAATACCTGAGACACGATGGGATATGGCTCCTCCTTGTTATCACCCTCAACACGTAACCACCGATTAGGGCTAAGCACTAGTCTCACTCGCAACACACGAGTTGGAAGGTTGAACCTCTGGGCCCTTCTTTTACGAAACTTCGAGATGTAAAAGTCAGAGAAGGTTTGAATCCTTCAGCACTTCTCGGAACTCGTAACTTCACGACTTGATTTGATGAGCCTTTGTGCTCCTTTCTTATGAGAACCCGAAGCATGAGAAGTCAATAGGGTGTTGACTCCTTCCTAGGCGACGACTGTCCACCTGTCAACCACGTGGTCCCCACTTGATGGATGTGCCATGTGCTCACCTGATAACTCGACCCTTGGCTCTTCGTGACTCCTGCAGTTGAAACTAATTCCTCCCAACCTACAAAACCTCGATACGTGATATAGTGAAGAGGTTATGATCCAACGGTTGTCCCTACTTCTCGCTACTCGGGAATTCGCACAATCAAAGAATTTGGTCTAGCCTTCGAACTCACATTATGCGATACCCTGTGAAGATTCATATCTGATGATTCTCCCATGGCTTGGATCCTATGGTCTAGATCTCTTCCTCCGCTTCTCGTAACATGGAACTTTTCGACTCCAAGAGTTTGGTCTTCCACCTCCAAACTCATGAACACTGAGTTCGCAAAAATGATCCAGTGGCCCAAACTGACCATGATCGACAGTCTTTGTTGATCCTTGACACCAACGTAATGTGTTCATCCAACCCTTATCCACCCTGCAACTCCTTTGGATCCTACGGTTCTCACAACTTCGTGAGTTCTCCATGGAGAATTTTGACCGTTCGATTTCTTCCTCAAGAATCTCTATGAAATGAGCAAATGTTCTTCCCCCGAAACTTAACCTTCTACATGATGATTTCACTTCCTTGTCTCCCTTTGAACACTTCAAAGGTGCTGATCCTCCTGAGCTTTAACTTGTAAACTCAAGTCTCTAAAAGAACTTCTGCACGCACTCCTTGCGACAATCTTTCAAATACTCCTAGGTATTTGATATTTCGACTCCATGCACTTTCTGCAACAACATTCCTTCAACCTTTCAACCTTAGTTGATAAGTTCTAAGGCCTCGAATAGCCTGTGCACACCTTGCATGGTTTTCTATGCTTCACCTACACTTCTCCTGGAATGAGAACAATGGTATCCCTCCTGATCTTTCTGAGATAAAACTCAAAACCCTTGTCAATGCACACCTTGTGGACGTTTCATTGCACTCCTTGCAGGAACTCTCTCAGGATGAGAAAAAATTGAAACTCATTCTCTTTCTCTCTCAGACTTCATACATTCAACACAACATAGCATCATAACAAGTGCATAACAGAGAGAATAAAACAATTGTAAGCATACCACTAAGCATATGTAAACAATAAACATCATAACACCATGAAAGTGAGTCAAAGCACCATATATTAACTCAATTGCTCTTGTACATGGGTTCTTCTCTACATCTCTCTGCTATAGCTCAACAGTTTATGAAAACTCTCTTCTTCTGTTCTAATGATACAACATCAATTACCATGATACAAAGGCGAGGGTGTCTATATCTGTTTCCCCTCCTACACTCTAACTGTCTAATCTATGAATTCAAATCTACCTACTTTCATTAACTAGGCTTAAGTGCCTTTTACATTGACAAATGAGAGAAAATCGTTCAAGATCTATTTACAACATGCAAGTACGCTTCCCTTAACTACTACATTAACATTTGTTCATTAATTTTTCAAAAAGATTTCAAAATGTGCAAAATGTGTGTTGTGCTCCTCCAACTGGCTTCCGCCTTCATGCTCCCTTGGTTGGCTTCTTACAATGCTCCTGCATCAGTGATTCACCCCTAGCGTGGGGCTACATCCACCAACTCTTCATCTTCTTTATTATCTTCTCTCAATGCATAAAGCTACAAAGCCAAATCTGCATAGGACTAGAGATTTGCACACATCTCGCCAAATCCTCCTTCCCCGATTTAGGTCATAGCACAAATAATTCTTACAATCACTTGCACTTAGCTTTGCAAGTTTTAACATATAGTATGCACAAAGACTCTAACACTGCACTAAGTTAATTCTACTATGTCTCTCCACTAATCTCTTTCTCTTTCTTACATCGCCTAGATATCTATTTATACATTAAAAATGGGGCCTAAACATGGGTAAACCCATGGGCTGACATCCCATACCTATTAGATAAACCCTAAACCCAAAACGTCCACAAACGAGGGTGAGATCCCATGGTCTCCACTTCGCCTGGTGCTTCGTCTTCGACCAGCCTCTCGAAGTCCCAAGAATTGGTCAAACATGACCAACGTTTCCACAAAACCTAGTCAAGGTCCAACACTTACCTAAAGGGTTTTGAATATTTATTTTGTTCAGTTTTATGGTGACTGATTTGGGTTATTATTCTATCTTATATTTTGATCCAAGTGGATATCGGTGGCAACCCACTTAATCCAATTGTCCCAAAATAGTCTTCTGGCAATTTACTTTTTTTTATCAGTTTTTAGGGATCAAGAACCTCAATGATAGCCAAAGTCTTTGATTGAGCCCCAAAAATGAATCTCCTCGATGATACCTTTCCAATTATCTATCGTGCTCCCTAACCAAAGATCGTATGCCAAAGTTACGCCCCTAGGAAGTTGATACACCAAACTACCCAAAACGGGGTTCACAAAACTGTTGGATTTTCATCTTTTGGGGTTAGGGTTAGGGTTTTTATTTATGTTAAAAAGGTCTTTAGAGCCTCTTTATAATCATATTCTTGTGAATGAACATAGCCTTCACATCCCTTCTCAAAGATAAGTTTCTACCATTCTAGCTAGTCTTTCACTCTGTAATTTTATAGTTTGTACATTTCGGTCATTAATAGAAATTGTGTATTATTGTATCTCTGTGTTTATATCTATGATATATATTTTTTTATATTACTGTATATATGATATATATATATGTAAATTTATTTATTATATCTCCACTCTCATTTCATACTGAAAATAATCTGGATTAGTGGTATTAGAGAAGGATGCTCTTGATCATTTTTTTCAGTGCATGTCTCGACGAGGTCCAAGTATAGAAAGTTGGGTCTTGATATTTTCTCTCTTGAGGAAAATCACTCCCACACACCCAAGAAGCCCTCCATAGTGGAAGAAAAGAAAATTTATGAAGAAAAATATTCTATTAATCAGTTTCTTGATCAAGCTCCCATGCGACAGAGGGACGAAATGATGGAGAATTTTTCCCACATCCTTCAACGCCTGTCAATAACAACAGGCGAGTATTTATCAATCAACCACTTTGGAGGCACCTCACCTTTCATGGTACAATTTAATTTTTATATTCTTGTATTTGAAGGACAGATATATGCAGATTCCCTAGAAAAATGGTTAAATCTACTAGAAGGTTATTTCTCTATTCATAATTTCTACGACAGGGAAAATATCACCTTAGCACTCCTTAAAGATCTCCCCCATGTCAAACATTGGTGGGAAAATTAATGGGATTAAAGTTCCACACAGGAGTTTGGAATCTATGGGGTCGAGCCCACCTAGGATTTGTTTGTGGATGCGGTCAAGGAACAATATTACCATGTTGGAATCTATGACAACCAATACATGAGATGGACCACACTGCAACAATATAGGGGCCAAGTAGTTCCAGAGTTCACCAATACCTTCCATACCTTATGCACCAAGCTAGGTATCAAAGACTTTGAGTGACATTTGGTTCTGAAATAACATGGGGCTCTACACAGATACATCCAAACTGAAATGAATTTTATGGACATCTCATCACTAATTGTTGCTTATTGATATGTTGTTAAAATCAAGAAAAAATTTAAGCACCGTAACAAATGGGAGTTCAGGTATGAAAATACGCAACAACCAAAGCATGATAATACGGCCATTAAAAATATCCTCCTGAAAACCAATGCAAGCCACAAGAAAAGAAGGGTAAGGGAAAGACGAAGAATGATTCTAGAAAGTGGTGTGATTTACACAAAATACCCTGCCACAAGACCGATGAATGTCGCTCAGAAGAGTCATCGGTGGTTGAGATCAAAGAGAAAGAGACGAAACCAGATTAAAAATCAGATTTAAAAAATAATGGGAGAAGAAAAATCATCGATGCATACCCCACTGCTACTGTCATGACTAAAACAATTTAACCAAAAGAGCCAACACATCCTAAAGAGGGGGATCACCTCTTCCATTCACAGAAGTGGGTGAAGGGGACCCCATTGCATTTCATTATTTATAGCGGAATCTAGAAGAACCTGACCTCAGTAGAGGTTGTCAAATAGTTGGGATTGTCGACAACACACCACACCCGCAGCCATAACACATCGGGTGGCTTCACCAGGGACGAGACCTTCGTGTTAGCCAACAATGTTTATTTTCATATGGAATCAAACCTAGGTTGATGCAAACTTAAAACGTCTTTCAACCAATTTGTGCACTAATTTGAAATAAATATATGATTTATGGTTTACATGTTGAATTGATGATGGAAAAAAGTGGGTGTGTGAGTCAAATTTGAGTCTAGAAACCCTCCCATATCGTTAAGGCATGTGAATAGTCTATCCATGTAAAATTTTAGTGCACACAAAAACAATTTGAAAACTTTCAACGTTGGCCCCATTTGCATGTCATTGTTGCCCATGTCTAGTCCTAGTACAGTGACTTTTCATTTTTCCTTTTAAAATCCATTCAAAAGTACACACATTCCCACATATTGTACTACAATGACATATTTTTATTTTGTTGATTAAACAATGAACCAAAAAAGAGCGATTTTTCATCACAACTATGACACACATACATTAATGTATAATATACAATGTAGAACCTGGAATAAAAATGAATAAAGGATGATGCAAACTTAAAACTTGTGACAACCAATTTGTGCACTAATTTGGAAAAAACATAGGGTTTATGGTTTACGTGATGAATTGATGATAGAAACAAGTGGGTGTGTGAGTCAAATTTAAGTCCAGAAACCATCCCATAGCATTAAAGCATGCAAATAGTATATCCATTGAAAATTTCAGTGCATATAGAAATAGGTTGAAACAATTTCAATGTTGGCCCCATTCACAGGTCACTGTTGTCCATGTCTAGTCCTTGTACAATGTATTTTCATTGTTCCTTTTAAAATTTGTTCGACACTACACACGTTCCAGGATGTAGTACTATAAGGACATATTTTTATTTTGTTTACTAAACAATGAATGAAATAAGAGGGATTTTTCATCACAACTATGACACATATATTAATGTAAAATATAAAATGTATATCCTGAAAGAAAAATGAAGAAAGGTTGATGCAAACTTAAAACCTGTGTCGACCAGTTTGTGCACTAATTTGAAATAACTATAGGATTTATGGTTTACATTATGAATTGATGATGAAAACAAGTGGGTTTGTGAGTCAAATTTGAGTTCGGAAACCCTCCCATATCATTAAGGCATGAGAATAGTCTATCCATGTGAAATTTCAATGCATACAAAAATCGTTTGAAAAAATTTCATCGTTGGCCCCATTCGCAGGTCACTGTTTCCCATGTATAGTCCTATTACAATGTATTTTCATTATTCCTTTTAAAATTAGTTTGATAGTACACACATTCCTGGATCTAGTACAAAAAGGACATATTTCTATTGTGTTGATTAAACAATCAACGAAGAAACAAGGATTTTTCATCAAAAATATGACACACATCCATTTATGTATAATATACAATGTAGAAGTTTAAAGAAAAATGAAGAAATGTTGATGCAAACTTAAAACTTGTGTCAAATAGTTTTTTCACTAATTTGAAAGAAATATAGGTTTTATGGTTTACATGATGAATTGATGATGGAAACAAATGGGTGTGTAAGTCAAATTTGAGTCCAAAAACCCTCCCATATCGTTAAGGCATTTGAGTAGTCTATCCATGTCAAATTTCATTGTATACATAAACAATTTGACAAAATTTCAACGTTGGACCCATTTGTAGGTCATTGTTGCCCATGTCTAGTCCTAGTACAATGTATTTTTGTTGTTCCTTTTAAAATTCGTTCGACAATATGTTCCCTCATCTAGTACGACAAGGACATATTTTTATTGTGTTCATTAAACAATGATTGACAAAAGAGGGATTTTTCATCACAACTATGACAAACATACATTAATGTAAATATACAATGTAGAACCTGAAAGAAAAATGAAGAAAGGATGATGCAAACTTAAAACTTGTATCAACCAATTTGTGCACTAATTTGAAGGAAATATAGGGTTTATGGTTTTCGTGATGAATTGATGAAGGAAACAAGTGGGTGTGTGAGTCAAATTTGAGTCCAAAAGCCCTCCCATATCGTTAAGGCATGTGAATAGACTTTCCATGTCAAATTTCAGTGCATACATAAACAATTAAAAAAAATTCAATATTGGCCTCATTCGCAGGTCACTGTTGTCCATGTCTAGTCCTAGTACAATGTATTTTCATTGTTCCTTTTAAAATTCATTCGACAGTACACATGTTCCCACATCTAGTACTAGAAGAACGTATTTTTATTGTGTTGATTAAATAATGAATAAAGAAAGAGGGGTTTTCATCACAACTATGAAACACATACATTAATGTATAATATACAATGTAGAACCTAAAATAAAAATGAAGAAAGGATGATGCAAACTTAAAACTTATGTCAACCAATCTGCACACTAGTTTGAAAGAAATATAGGGCTTATGGCTTACCTGATGAATTGATTATTGAAACAAGTGGGTGTGTGAGTCAAATTTGAGTCTAGAAACCCTCCCATATCGTTAATCCATGTGAATAGTCTATCCATGTCAAATTTCAGCACATACAAAAACAATTTGAAAAAATTTCAACGTTGGCCCCATTCCCAGGTCATTGTTTCCCATGTCTTGTGATTAGTAAAATGTATTTTCGTTGTTCCCTTACACACGTTCCCACATATAGTACTGCAAGGAAATATTTTTGTTTTGTTTATTAAACAATGAACGAAAAATGAGGGATTCTTCATCACAACTATGAAACACATACATTAATGTATATTATACAATGTAGAACCTGAAATAAAAATGAAGAAAGAATGATGCAAACTTAAAACATGTGTCAACTAATTTGAGAAATAATTTGAAATAAATATAGGTTTTATGGTTTACATGATAAATTGGTGATGGCAACAAGTGGGTGTGTGAGTCAAATTTGAGTCCAGAAACCCTCCCATATTGTTAAGGCATGTGAATAGTCTATCCATGTGAAATTTCAATGCATACAAAAACTTTTTGAAAACATTTCAACGTTGTCTCTATTCGAAGGTCACTATTTTCCATGTCTAGTGCTAGTACAATGTATTTTCATTGTTATTTTTAAATTTCTTTCAATAGTACACATGTTCACACATCTAGTATCGCAAGGACATATTTTTCTTGTGTTGATTAAACAATGAATGAAAAAAGAGGTATTTTTCATCACAACAATGAAACACATACATTAATGTGTAATATACAATGAAGAACATAAAACAAAAATGAGGAAACGCTTATGCACACTTAAAAATGGTGTCAACCAATTTGTGGACTAATTTGAAAGAAATATATGGTTTATGGTTTACATTATGAATTGATGATGGAAACAAGTGGGTGTGTGAATGAAATTTAAGTCCATAAACCTTCCCATGTCATTAAGGCATGTGAATAGTCTATCAATGTGAAATTTCAGTGCATACAGAAACAATTTGAAAAAAATTCAACATTGGACCCATTCGCAGGTCACTTTTCTCAATGTCTAGTCTTAGTATAATGTCTTTTCTTCGTTCATTTTAAAATTTGTTCGATAGTACACATGTTCCCATATCTAGTACTACAAGGACATATTTTTATTGTGTTGATTAAACAATGAACAAAAAAACATGGATTTTTCATCACAACTATGACACACATACATTAATGTATAACATACAATGTAGAACCTGAAAGAAAAATGAAGAAAGGATGATGCAAAATTATAACAAAAGTGGGTGTGGGAGTCAAATTTAAGTCCAGAAACCCTCAAATATCATTAACGCATGCAAATAATATATCCATCTAAAATTTCGGTGCAAACAGAAAAAATTTGAAACAATTTCAACATTGGCCCCATTCACAGGTCACCATTGTCCATGTCTAGTCCTAGTACAATATCTTTTCATTATTCCTTTTAAAAAAATTTTGACAACAGACACGTTCCTGCATCTAGTACTACAAGGACATATTTTTATTGTGTTGATTAAACAATGAATGAAAAAAGAGGGATTTTTCATCACAACTATGACACACATACATTAATGGATAATATACAATGTAGAACTTGAAAGAAAAATGAAAAAAGGTTGATGCAAACTTAAAACTTGTGCTAACTAATTTGTGCACTAATTTGAATGAAATATAGGGTTTATGGTTTACATGATGAAATGATGATGGAAACAAGTGGGTGTGTGAATAAAATTTGAGTGTAGAAAGCCTCCCATATCATCAAGGCATGCAAATAGTCTATCCATGTGAAATTTTAGTGCCTATAGAAACTATTTGAAAAAATCTCAATGTTGGCCTCATTCGCAGGGCACTGTTTCCCGTGTTTAGTCCTAGTACAATGTATTTTCGTTGATCTTTTTAAAATTTGTTCGACGGTACACACGTTCTCGCATCTAGTACTGCAAGGACATATTTTTATTTTGTTGATTAAACAATGAATGAAAAAAAAAGGGATTTTCATCACAATTATGACACACATACATTAATTTATAATATATAATTTAGAACCTGAAAGAAAAATGAAGAAAGGCTGATACAAACTTAAAAATCTTGTCAACCATTTTTTCACTAATTTGAAAGAAATATAGGGTTTATGGTTTACATGATATTGTACAACCATACCTAAAGGTTAACTACTAAAGGTCAGCTACTAAGAGAGATATTGTACAGCCATACCTAAAGGTCAACTACTAAATTTAACAAATAAAGATAATGGTTAATAAATAACCAATAAAATTATCAAAGGAGAATGGTTAAAATGTCGTTGTGTAAGTTTAAAAGAAAAAGAAGAAATTAGAAGGTGGGTTTAAATATTCATCTATAGGTACATTAATGGGGTAACTCCGTCCATTAAATTTGTTGTATGAAGTTGTTACAAGACTGAAAAATGCTGCTATCATTATTCATAAAATCAGTAGTCAGATTGAACAATTGAGGCGTTGCCAAAATCAATTAATGCCATAAAACAAATGTTGGAAAAGTTGACACTAAAATGCGAGGAATGGGATGTCCTTTAGCAAGGATTTAACTACCACGACCTAACAAACTCCATCTTCCATTAAATTCACATTACAATTGTACATGCAATACCCAACAACAATTCCAAAAGAAAAAATCACCCAACATAAATGACTATGCGTGGTGCCAGTTCGAGAATCTGAAATGGTGCATGAGGCAAGATAATCGTGGTATTGGAATGCTAGTATATGTTACCAATCATCACATGGAGGGAAAATTACTCTGGTACATAATGCAAACTTGGTCAGATGAAGGGGTAAAAATCGCTATCAAGAAGTAAGTGAACTCAGGCTTACAAACTTCTCGCAAGGAATGCTTAGGAAATGCTAACTCAGACCAATGAGACAATTAATCATGGGTAGAATGCCATGCATGTTCCCATTCCTTCATATTCCCTTCCTCATGAATTCGTAATTAAAACTCAACCCATCATTCAGGCGTTAACCCAACATTTGCAGGGTCTAACCTCGTTCTGGGTTATCTTTAATCGGTCACTAAACTTTACAAAAAAAACACTGAGTTTATGAAATTTGGCGATAATTATAACAATACGAATAACATTGAGTTTTATTGAAATCGCTAAAGCCGTCATCAGTTCATAAAAACGTTGAGCTTATCCCAACCGCAAAGTTTCCTTAGGGAACGTTGCAGAGTAAACAATTACCACTACCTCTATACCATATGTCATGTATCGATTTACCATTAACTGTGTAAGGAAATTACAACCACCAATTACATATACATTAAATACCTATATCCAGGAAAATTATGACTCCAACCAATTTTACATCGATTACATTCGCTGGGTACAACCCAGTATTCAAGGTAAACGTTCATTGATATCAATGCATAAATTTGTTGTCAATCAAGGTAAACACAGTCATACATAATCAACATTGTTATTCAAGTGGAAAATGCATTCCAATATACATACGTTGTTCAACATATCCCATTTATATATCTGTAATTCATATGCAAACATATTATAATTATGTCGTCCCATTCAATTTTCCGAGTTCTAATGCACACAACAGGGTATTGAAAATCGCAGCTATATTGCCAAGTTAGTAAAAAACAATCGCAGTCCAAAACAAAAAAAGAAAACGCTTCGAAATTTCACTAAACAGTGTAATGATGTTAGTTAAAAAGAAGGGTGAAAATCGTAGAGTATCCCAAGTAATGTCTCTAGCCAATACACTCAAAAATGTAGTCCAAAATAATTTATAAAGTGTCATTTGAGTGGGAAATTACACAAGCTAAATTCATCAAAATATCATCGTACAGAGGAAAAATCACAGAGAAGAAGGCAGACCAACAGTATAAAGACCACACAATAAAATCGTCAGGAAAACATTAAAAACACAGACTTAAATCATTTCCAGGAAGAGTATTAAAAATGTAGAGTTCAACATAGAGGATTATAGGTGGATCGTTGCGGGAAGGGATAACAATAACAGAGGTAATCAATCGCAACAAGGCACAAGACAATCACTTGACCAGGAAAAATCAACAGTGCTAGACGGTTGGGTAGAAACATCTGTCACTCATCATCCACACACGAAAAACCAGGGCGTTCGGATCCATAGGTCTATTAACACCGAAGTGACGACCATAGATCTGTCTCTTGGTCGACTGCTCAGGCATGGAATGAAGAGATAAGGACGAAGGTGAAAAGCACAACTTCACAACAATCTACAACCAAAGGGCAGTCTCAACATGTAGGGATCAAAGCCAAGGGAATCAATCAACAATGTGCTTAAGGATATGGGGGGATTTAGTTATCAACTAAAGGCTAAGACAATCATTTTATTTACCCAAACAAAAATATAGAACTAAAATCGTAAGTATATTAATAATCTATCATGCAAATTAAAGGAAGCGTATTGTAGCCTAAGTCACTTGCTCTGAGTTGTTTTCTCGCACGCTCCTTGCAGCTCCCGCTTGCCGAAAAATGAGACTTCACCGATACCTCCCAGCCAACGCTAGGGGTACTCTTCTTCCCCCTTAGCCCCTCGAGCTGCAAAGGGGCCATGCACACTAAAATAGAGAATCAGCTAGCTCCCATCTCACCTCACAAGGCCAAGCTACCACTCCTCATCGAGATGGGTATCCCAACTCTCACAAGCTAAGTCAATCAAGTCTAAAATACTGCAACGTAACGTTATGCATAACATAAGAGATCCATCATCATTCTCCTCCCTCCATTATATAGAGTTTCAATGTCCTTTACTTTCCCAAATTCCCATTTAATTTAATGTTTAATAATTTAATTCATAAAAATCCTCCCCGTACATGTGTCACCCATCCCTTTCATTCCTCCATAAATTAATTTCATTCATTAATTAATTACCCCTATTTCCCTCACCCACCTAAAATAATTCCTAGAATCTCTCCTAGGTGTCCCCATATTCCCTTACAAGTTTTAATGACTTTCCCCCCTTATTAATTTACTAGTTGAGTTTAATTTAGAGAGTTCTTAAATGATAGGTACCTTACTAAGTTAGACTTTCTTCTTTTTCCTTGTGTTTCCCTTTTCGTTTTATGTTTCCTTCTTTTTCCTAGTTTCCTAATTATTTTAGTTTTTCCTCCTTCCCTTTTTATTTAAAACTCAATTTGGCAGGTGTAGAAAATTAACTTTTTCCCTTTTCCCTTTTTAATTAATAAATTTTAATTAGCATAAGTGAAAAAACAATTATTTTCCCCTTTTTTAAATTTTATTCCTCAAATATTTTTATAGATGAAAAGAATTACTTACCCCCTTCTCGACACATGATTAATGATGATTATCATTTTTATTTTTATTTTTATTTTTACAAACATATTTTTCTTTTACCGCAAGTTTCACCTAGACCTAGATTTTAATTTTCGAGGTTGGAGGACATTTTATTAGGAAAAATGTTTTAAATATTTTTTATCATGTTATTCGTCCAAAGGCCATATAGGTTCATCCATTTATTAATTAACAATGTGTCGTGCCCTTCAGGACACACTACGTTCTCCAAGGGTGCCACTCACCTCAATCTGTTTGTCTTGCACAACATTCCCTTCAGGACGCACTATGTGCTCCAAGGGTGCCACTCACCTCTTTCCATTTTTCTTACGCGACGTGCCCTTCAGGTTGCACTATGTGCTCCAAGGGTTCCACTTGCCTCTTGACTGACTTGGTAGACATAAAAACCCCTTGGAGTCAATACTCCGATAGGTGATCTTGTGGGAGACTAAGTGCCTCTAAGAAATAAGGCCCCTGCCTTATTGTGTGCCCCTTATAATCATTGTGAGTGACTATCGTAGTTGGACCTCACGACATCCCAGGTATTCTCAAACTAGGTAGTCGTTAACCTACAGTTTGAGCCACGACGAGAGTGCTAGTAGGTTGTGGAAGGGTTGTTTTCCACACCTCTCCCTCAACATTTTTGGTAATCGTGCATGACCCCTCTACTACACATGTGAGTCTGGTCGACAAGCTATTGTCAGCCTACATCATCAATGAATCATGTCATAAATATATCATAATCATATCATCTAATCATATGCACATATGTCATATATACAAAAATCAAACCCCAATAGTCCCCTCCTTTACTCGATCTGGAGTCCAAAGGTTTCATCGATTCCTCAACATCCTCGAGGTCCAAATCCTACACACTCAGGAGAACCGAGTCAATAGCACCTGTCTAAGTCAATACAACAAAATAACATATAATCACATCCATAATGCCTCATAATAATAATCAATGGTCAATGGTATAATAATTTGGATCACGTTAAAGCAAATGTCCCCAAGAATAAGTTTTGTCAGTGTGCATAAGAGTGGGATGTTACATACACCCCCTCTTGATATAAACTTTGTCCCGAAGTTCCACAATATATAAGTGTTAAAATAATCTGTATCACAATATGATAAGTCTATCTATCCAAAAAAATGGAAACTGTTGGCGCATATCTTATGCATCCACCGAGGTCGTCAGGTGCGGACTATAGTTGTCCCACTGGGCCTTGACCTCATATACTATTCAATTTCATAGATGTCGAATGCAATGATCCATGATGTGGATCATCTCATCCATGACCACACCCTCATTCGACACCTGCAAGGTGCTCAAGTCAAACATGTGTGGGATCACTAATCGTAAAGTCTCAAACAAAGATGTGAAAGACATCATGCATATGCCTCAAGAATCAGGCAAGGTTAGTCATTAGGCTACAAGCCTCTCCCTTCCACAATATTGTAGGATCCCACGAACCTAAGATATAGTTTAGACCCTTTTCCGAACTTGATCAAACTCCTATGCGGTTTCCTCCACAAAAATAATTGATCGCTACATCGTAACTATGGTCGACACAAAACGCATCGACATAACTCTTTTGTCAATCCTGTGCTTCCTTGATCCCTTTTCTTATAGTTTTCTTTTAATCTTCCAATTCTTGGATCACTTCCAGTCCCACTAGGACCCTATCCTCAAGCCGATCTCAACTCAAAGGTGTCTGAAATGGTATCCCATAAGAAAACTCGAAATCTGCCATCTTGATGGCGCTTTGGTAACTGTTGTTATAAGCGAATTGTACCAGTGGCAAGAATTCTTCCCAATGATTTTGTTGATCCATCACGTACATGCGCAACATGTCCTCCAAGGTCTGGTTCGTTCGTTCGGTCTTCTCGTTAGTCTCTGGGTGATACGCAGTACAAAAGTTAAGTTAGGTTCCCAAGGCCTCTTGGAAACTAGTCTAAATCATCTAGTAAACATCGATCTCAGATCAGATATAATCCTCTTAGGCATGCCATGTATCCTCACATTCTCACTAATGAAAACCCTAGCTATGTCAAGTTCTTGATACGTCATACGCACAAGAATAAAATGAGCATTCTTCATTAGAGTGTCGAATCCTACGAAAATCGAGTTGTGTCTCCTTGCCGTCAATGGCAATCCAACAATAAAATCCATCGAAATAACCTCCCATTTTGATTCTGGAATAGCGTGTCGTTGTAGTAATCCTGTTGGATGTCTATTTTCATCCTTTACCTCCTGACATTCTATACATCGGGCCACATAGTTTACTATGTCTTCTTTCATCCCTTCCAGAAGAATAAGGGTTTAAGACCCACCCTCATCTTCGTGACTTCTGGGTGAACCATGTATACTTCTCTATAAGCCTCATTTAGGATCAAGCTCCTCAACGCGTCGTTCGGTGGTACATAAATCTAAATTTTAAACCTCAATAATCCATCATCGTCAAATGTAAATCCTTCAAATATTGGTACCATCATGGTGTTTTGTCTGATTAAATCCTCGACCTCTTTGTATCAATCATCGCCACGCTATAAAGTTAGAATCTTTTCACGTAGATTCATCTAAAGAGGCAACACCAAAAAGATGCATGTTTTCTGAATCAATGCATCTTCCACTTAGTTCACAGTTCCTTTTATGTAAGAAATCTCAAAATCATCTTGCAAAGAAGCTTTGACCAACGTCGTTGTCGCGTGTTTTGGTCACTTTGTGTAAAGATGTGCTATATTCCACAGTGGTCCATCCTTAGTTCAAATTTTTGTCCAACAAGTTAGTGTCTCCAAACCTTCAAGGAATATACAATGGCTACCAACTCCAAATCGTGCATCACATAGTTTGCCTCATGCCTTTTTAGTTTCCTTGAGATGTAAGTGATCAATCGACTGTTTTGCATCAAGACTCCGCCTAATCCTTCCTTGGATGCATCAATGCATACCAAGAAGTCCATGTCCATGTTAGGGACCTTTAGTATCGGTGTTGCTGTCAAGAGCTCTTTGAGCCTCCCAAATGATTCTGTGCATTTTTCGGTCCAAACCAACTTCTTGTTCTTCTTCTGCGATTCCGTGATCGAATTTTCTATCTTCAAAAATCCCTCGATGAACCATCGATAATATCCTACTAAACCCATGAAACTACGCACTTCCGGGACATTTGTCGGTGCAGGCCATTCCATAATAGCCTCGACCTTTGTTGGATCCAAGACAATACCTTCGCTGGAGATGACATTCCCTAAGTAGTGAATCCTCGATTGATAAAACGAGCATTTGGACAACTTCCCATATAATTTGTGCTCTTCATGCTCCTCCATTGTCCGAGAGTAAATGAAAATATCGCCAATAAACACTTGGATGAACTTGTCCAAGTACTTGCGGAACACCCCATTCATCAAACTCATAAATACCCTTGGGGCGTTTGTCAGTCCAAATGGTAAAAAAATAAACTCATAATTCCCAAACCTCGTCTTAAAGGCTATCTTAGGGATGTCATCCTCCTTATTCCATAGTTGGTGATATCCTGATCACAAATCGATCCTTGAGAACACCGTCACACCCTTCATATGATCGAACATATCATCCATCATCGGCAAAAGATACCGACTCTTGATCGTTTTCTTGTTCAATGACGATAGTCAGTGCAGAGTCTCCACGACCCATCCTTCTTTTGTATGAAAATAAAAGGCACACCCCACGGTGACACACATGGATGTATCAGTCCCAGGTCCAACAATTCTTTCAATTGCATTCTCAAATCCAGTTACTCTGGGGTCAACATCCGATAAGGCAGTCTAGCTATCGGTTCAGTCCTCAGTTTTAGGTCTATAGTAAACTCTAATTCCCTCTCCATTGACATCCCAGGTAAATCTTCTGGAAAGTCGTCTGCAAACTCTCTCACTACCGAAAGGTTTTCTAGACCTTCTGCTACTCCCTTCTCTTTTAACGCAAGGATTGCATAAAGCTTACATCCCTTGCACATGCTCTTCCATAGTTGTAAGGAAGAGATGAACCTCTGGGAAAATCCATGGTTCCATCCTATAGTCACGCATATTTGTCCCTCATCATCGACCAAGCTCAATTGTTTCGTCTTATAGTTGAGTATCGCCTCATGCGATTCCAACCAGTCGATACCAATCATGATGTCATAAGATCCTAAGATCATGACATACAGTTTGGCCCTGGTGACAAACTCTCCCAGGTTGAGGGTATAGCCCATAACCTTTCCTCCAACTTTTTGTTTGGCTCCAAAAGCCATCTCTACAAAGCTAAACTCATTCTGTTCAACTGCCTTACCTTAATCCTTTTTAGCGTTGCACCAGAGATGAAACTCTCGGTAAGGGTGTGGAGCATACCAAAGCAGATCTAAAAATGGGCCTCGTACTCAGGCACCATATGACCGCCCTTTCGTAAGGTATTTTAACTCATTGAGTTAATGCTCGACGAATTCCTCAGAAGATGCCTCTCATGGAACCGTTCCTCGAACAGTTCCTATGACATGTCTTCGACGACCAATTTTAAAAGTGGCAGGAGCGTCTTCCACCATAGAAGAGTGTGGCCCTTCATTTGAAAGATCGCCCTATAGACCTTCATGTTGGAAGTATAGTCACGAAGTGCAAGCACCTCGACTAATTCTTCAACCAAGCCTCATTGGTTGCACTGTCCGGGGCACCAAAGAACTCAGGAAAATTTGACCTTCTCGAGTTCGCAGTGAAAACTAATAGTACTGACTAGGTGCATTGTGAACCCTTAGGGGTATGGGTGCCCCGGCCTCATCTCAGTACAAAGGTGAGTCATGGCCTCTGACCATCTCTGGAAGGACCTTCGTTAGAAGATCATCATCCCTTATAACAATCAAATCCATTCCAAGGGATTTTTGTTTCCTCCCCCATGGGGTTTGACTCCGAGGGTGCAGGCACTTCTGGAGGCTTTGCACCTCCTTCCACAACACCAAGCCGCATTCTAAGTGGTGTCCTCTGATCGAGGTCTCCTCCTGGATATGTTTAAAGTTTTAATAAGTGCTTTGTTAAAACTCAAGGTTTATTGCAGTGGAAATCCTGGTGATCCAGAGTCACAGGGTTGAACCCACTCTGATACCATATGTAACAACCCCAATCATTACGAATACAAGGGAAGATAATCTTTTTTTTCTTTAGGCAAGAGGGAAAGGACGACAAGTTGAACCACATAAGTTTATGAAGAACACACGTGCGTCAATTAGGAAACAGACAAGTAAGACTCCACACACTCGCACAAGAGCAACGGGGTAAAACATGCGTAAAACAACAAGTAGAATGATTGCTCGCCCGATACAAACATGACACGCCTACACGATAAGGGGAAACATCCCCTCCCGACACAATGGCCTCGATGACTAGTTAACTAGAACTTCGATGGCGCGCGACAAAATGCATGAAGGCGTTCAACCCAAGTGCCCATTACGAACTTACTACGATCAACAACACCCATAGTGGGAAGTACAGATTTCAACCAATTTATCCTTCACCTCTAACCATTAGGGCGTGCAATGATCCCTTCATTGAAAACCATGCCATCGTCAGGCGATAGATGCGACAACAATGGTGGCGCAACAACATAACTGGACCCTCAATACCAGCAAAAAAAAATGACGCGCTAGGAAATCAAGTACTACCTAAGAACCTGGCAACTAACCCTAACACCCAACGACACATCAGCAAGACGACTAGGACCTTCAAGTGACGCCAAAACCTTGTGCAACTACAATCGCACACCTTAAATAAAATTATTAAAGTACATCTCTATTAAAAGAAAAACTTTGCAAAAAGGAAAGTGGTAAAATTGTTGATAAGGGTTAATATTAGAGAATGGTTAATACCACTATTTTACAATTAATTTTAAGTACATAGATAAAGTTTAACATACCAATGTACCCATAAAAATATCATTGAGAAGGGTTAAGAGAGATATTGTATAGCGATACCTACA
>JASDQU010102837.1:106013-116210 GCA_032191745.1 Picea mariana
GACACCTACAAGGTGCTCAAGTCAAACATGTGTGGGATCACTAATCATAAAGTCTCAAACAAAGATGTGAAAGACATCATGCATATGCCTCAAGAATCAGGCAAGGTTAGTCATTAGGCCACGGGCCTCTCCCTTCCACAATATCATAAGATCCCACGAACCTAAGATATAGTTTAAACCCTTTTCTGAACTTGATCAAACTCTTATGTGGTTTCCTCCACAAAAAGACTTAATTGCCACATCGTAACTACGGTCGACACAAAACGCATTGACATAACTCTTTTGCCGATCTTGTGCTTCCTTGATCCTTTTTCTTATAGTTTTCTTTTAATCTTCCAATTCTTGGATCACTTCTGGTCCCACTAGGACCCTATCCTCAAGATGATCCCAACTCAAAGGCGTCTGAAATGGTCTCTCATAAGGAAACTAGAAATTTGCCATCTTAATGGCACTTTGGTAACTGTTGTTATAAGCGAATTCTACCATTGGCAAGAATTCTTCCCTATGCTTTTGTTGATCCATCACGTACATGTGCAACATGTCATTCAAGGTTTGGTTCGTTCGTTCAGTCTTCCTGTCAGTCTCTAGATGATATGCAGTACAAAAGTTAAGTTAGGTTCCCAAGGCCTCTTGGAAACTAGTCTAAATCATCTAGTAAACATCGATCTCAGATCAGATATAATCCTCTTAGGCACGCCATGCAGCCTCACAATCTCACTAATGAAAACCCTAGCTATGTTAGGTTTCTAATACGTCACACACACAACAATAAAATGAGCATTCTTTTTTAGAGTGTCGAATCCTACGAAAATCGAGTTGTGTCTCCTTGCCATCAATGGAAATCCAACAATAAAATCCATCGAAATAACCTCCCATTTCGATTCTGGAATAGCATGTCATTGTAGTAATCCTGTTGGATGTTTATTTTTAGCCTTTACCTGCTGACATTCTAGACATCGGGCCACATAGTTGACTATGTCTTCTTTCATCCCTTCCAGAAGAATAAGGGTTTAAGGCCCACCCTCATCTTCATGACTCCCGGGTGAACCATGTATACTGCTCTATAAGCCTCATTTAGGATCAAGCTCCTCAACGCATCATTAGGTGGTACGTAAATCTGATTTTTAAACCTCCATAATCCATCATCATCAAATGTAAATCCTTCAAATATTGGTACCATCATGGTGTTTTGTCTGATAAAATCCTCGACCTCTTTGTACCAGTCATCGTCACATTGTAAAGTTAGAATCTTTTCACATAGATTCATCTAAAGAGGCAACACCAAAAAGATGTGTGTTTTCTGAATCAATGCATCTTCCACTTAGTTCACAATTCCTTTTATGTAAGAAATCTCAAAATCATCTTGCTAAGAAGTTTTGACCAATGTCGTTGTCGTGTGTTCAGGTCACTTTATGTAAAGATGTGCTATAGTCCACAGTGGTCTATCCTTAGTTCAAATTTTTGTCCAACAAGTTAGTGTCTCCAAACCTTCAAGGAATACAATGGCTACCAACTCCAAAGCGTGCGTCGCATAGTTTGCCTCATGCCTTCTCAGTTTCCTTGAGATGTAAGTGATCACTTGACCATCTTGCATCAAGACTCTGCCTAATCCTTCCTTGGATGCATCAATGCATACCAAGAAGTCTGTGTCCATGTTAGGGACCTTTAGTATCGGTGTTGTTGTCAAGAGCTCTTTGAGCCTCCCAAATGCTTCCGCGCATTTTTCGGTCCAAACCAACTTCTTGTTCTTCTTCTATAATTCCGTGATCGAATTTTCTATCTTCGAAAATCCCTCGATGAACCATCGATAGTATCCTACTAAACCCATGAAACTACACACTTCCGGGACATTTGTCAGTGCAGGCCATTCCATAATAGCCTCGACCTTTGTTGGATCCAAGACGATACCTTCACTGGAGATGACATTCCCTAAGTAGTCAATCCTCGATTGATAAAACGAGCATTTGGACAACTTCCCATATAATTTTTGCTCTCATAAGCATTGTAATACTAAGCGCAAGTGCTCGTCATGCTCCTCCGTTGTTTGGGAGTAAATCAAAATATCGCCAATGAACATTTGGATGAACTTGTCCAAGTACTTGTGGAACACCCCATTCATCAAACTGATAAATACCCTTGGGGCGTTTGTCAGTCCAAACAGTAAAACAATAAACTCATAATTCCCAAACCTCATCATAAAGGCTATCTTAGGGACGTCATCCTCCTTATTCTGTAGCTGGTGATATCCTGATCACAAATTGATCCTTGACACGGTGACACACACGGACGTATCAGTCCCAGGTCCAACAATTCTTTCAATTGCATTCTCAACTCCATTTACTCTGGGGTCAACATCCGATAAGGCATTCTAGCTATCGGTTCAGTCCCCAGTTTTAGGTCTATAGTAAACTCCAATTCCCTCTCCAGTGACATCCCAGATAAATCCTCTGGAAAGACGTCTGTACACTCTCTCACCACCGAATGGTTTTCTAGACCTTCTTCTACTCCCTTCTCTTTTAACGCAAGGATCGCATAAAGCTTACATCCCTTGCACATGCTCTTCCATAGTTGTAAGGAAGAGATGAACCTCAGGGAAAATCCATGGTTCCATCCTACAATCACACATATTTGTCCCTCATGATCGACCAAGCTCAATTGTTTCATCTTATAGTTGAGTATCACCTCATGCGATTCCAACCAGTCGATACCAATCATGATATCATAAGATCCTAAGATCATGACGTATAGTTTGCCCCTGGTAACAAACTCTCCCAGGTTGAGGGTATAGACCATAACGTTTCCTCCAACCTTTTGTTTGGCTCCAGAATCCATCTCTACAAAGCTAAACTCATTCTATTCAACTGCCTTACCTTAATCCTTTTTAGCATTGTACCAGAGATGAAACTCTCGGTAAGGGTGTGGAGCATACCAAAGTAGATGAAAAAATGGGTCTCGTACTCAGGCACCATATGACCGCCCTTTCGTAAGGCATTTTAACTCATTGAGTTGATGCTCGACGAATTCCTCAGAAGATACCTCTCATGGAACCGTTCCTCGAACAGTTCCTATGACATGTCTTCAACGACCAATTTTAAAAGTGGCAGGAGCGTCTTCCACCATAAAAAAGTGTGGCTCTTCATTTTAAAGATCGCCCTGCAGACCTTCATGTTCGAAGTATAGTCACGAAGTGCAAGCACCTCGACTAATTCTTCAACCAAGCCTCATCGGTTGCACTGTCCGGGGCACCAAAGAACTCAAGAAAATTTGACCTTCTCGAGTTCGCAGTGAAAACTAATGGTACTGACTAGGTGCATTGTGGACCCTCAAGGGTACGGGTGCCCCGGCCTCATCTCAGTGCAAAGGTGAGTCATGGCCTTTGACCATCTCTGGAAGGACCTTCGTTAGAAGATCATCATCCATTATAACAATCAAATCCAGTCCAAGAGATTTTTGTTTCCTCCCCCATGGGGTTTGACTCCAAGGGTGTGGGCACTTCTGGAGGCTTTGTACCTCCTTCCACAACACCGAGCCGCATTCTAAGTGGCATCCTCTAATCGAGGTCACTTCCTGGATATGTTTAAAATTTTAATAAGTGCTTTGTTAAAACTCAAGGTTTGCTGCAGTGGAAATCCTGGTGATCCACAGTCGCAGGGTTGAGCCCACTCTGATACCATATGTAACAACCCCAATCATTACGAATACAAGCGAAGATAATTTGTTTTTTTTTAGGCAAGAGGGAAACGACAACAAGTTGAACCACATAAGTTTAAGAAGAACACAAGCGCGTTGATCAGGAAACAAACAACTAAGACTCCACACACTCGCACAAGAGCAACAGGGCAAAACATGCGTAAAACAACAAGTAGAATGATTGCCCGCCCGATACAAACATGACCACGCCTACACGATAAGGGGAAACATCCCCTCCCGACACAATGGCCTCGATGACTAGTTAACTAGAACTTCGATGGCGCGCGACAAAATGCATGAAGGCGTTCAACCCAAGCGCCCATTATGAACTTGCTACGATCAACGACACCCACAGTGGGAAGTACAGAATTCAACCAATTTATCCTTCACCTCTAACCATTAGGGCGCGCAATGATCCCTTCATTGGGAACCATGCCATCGTCAGGCAATAGGTGCGACAACAATGGTGGTGCAACAACATAACTGGACCCTCAATACCAGCAAAAAAAATGACGCGCTAGGAGATCAATTACTACCTAAGAACTTGGCAACTAACCCTAACACCCAACGACACATCAACAAGACGACTAGGACCTTCGAGTGACACCAAAACCTTGTGCAACTACAATCGCACACCTTAAATAAAATTATTAAGGTACATCTCCATTAAAAGAAAAACTTTGCAAAAAGGAAAGTGGTAAAATTGTTGATAAGGGTTAATATCACATAATGGTTAATACCACTATTTTACAATTAATTTTAGGTACATAGATAAAGTTTAACATACCAATGTACCCATAAAAATATCATTGAGAAGGGTTAAGAGAGATATTGTATAGCGATACCTACATGTCAACTACTAAATTTAACAAATAAAGATGATGGTTAATAAATAACCAATAAAATTATCAAAGGAGAATGGTTAAAAAGTCGTTGTGTAAGTTTAAAAGAAAAAGAAGAAATTAGAAGGCGGTTTTAAATATTCAACTGTAGGTACATTAATGGGGTAACTCCATCCATTAATTTTTTTTTGCATGAAGTTGTTTTTTTTTTCCACAGGAAAGTTTCTCGTTTATATTCATCAGTATATAAACATTTTACATAGCAGCCATTACATAATTCAGGGTTTGACCTCAAGACCTCCTCCCAACACTTGGAGAAAGGTACTGTCTTACCAATCACTCTGTCTCACGAGACTTGCATGAAATTGTTACAAGACTGAAAAACGCTGCTGTCATGATTCATAAAATCAGCCGTCAGATTGAACAATTGAGGCGCTGTCAAAATCGATTAATGCCAAAAAAAAAACACGTTGGAAACTGTTACACTAAAATGCGAGGAACGGGCTATCCTTGATCAAGGATTTAACTACCATGACCTAACAAAATCCAGTTTCCACTAAATTCACATTACAACTGTACACGCAATACCGAACAGCAATTCCAAAAGCAAAAATCGCCCAGCGTAAATGACTGTGCATGGTGCCAGTCCGAGAATCCGAAATGGTGCAGGAGGCAAGATAATCGTGGTATTGGAACGCCAGTGTAATTTACCAATCAGCACGCAGAGGGAAAATCATTGTGGTACATCACGCAAACTTGGCCAAGATGAAGGGGGGAAAATCGCTATCGAGAAGTAAGTGAACTCAAGCTTACAATCCTGCTCTCAGGGAATGCTCTGGAAACACTAACTCAGCCAAACGCAGTGATTAAGCACGGGTAGAACACCATGCATGTTCCCATTCCTACATGTTCCATTCCTCATGAATTCATAATTAAAACTTAGCCCCGAAGCCGGGCGTTAACCCAAAATTTGCAGGGTCTAACCTTGTTGTGGATTATCTTAAATCGGTCACTAAATTTTACAAAAAAAACATTGAGTTTATGAAATTTGCCGATAATTATAACAATACAAATAACACTGAGTTTTATTGAAATCGTTGAAGTTTTCATCAGTTCATAAAAACGTTGAGCTTATACCAACCGCAAAAGGAAATGTTGCAGAGTAAACAATTACCACTACCTCTATACCATATTCCATGTATCGATTTACCACTAACTGTGTAAGGAAATTACAACCACCGATTACATATACATTAAGTACGTCTATCCAGATAAATTATGACTCCAACCAATTTTACATTCATTGGGTACAACCCAGTGTTCAAGGTAAAGGTTCACTATTATCAATGCATAAATTTGTTGTCAATCAAGGTAAACGTAGTCACACATAATCAACGTTGTTACTCAAGTGGAAAACACATTCCAATATACATACATTGTTCAACATATCCCATTTATATATTTGTAATCCATGTTGATACTAAGAGGGGGTGAATCACTATCAAGTACAATTTAAAACCCTTTTCAACTTATACTTAAACCATTCAATTATATCCAATGAGAAATGAACATTAGTTTAAGAGTTGCACCAATACACCACAATACACCATGCACAATATATGAGAAATAATCAATAGTTATTGTTCGAGGGAAGTAATGACTTCCAAAGGTAGCTACATCTTCCAAATGTAAATGGAGGGATAAACCTCCAAGAGGAAGATACAATCCTCCAATATGAATAGAGAGTTTAACTCTCCATCCTTGCCCATTCCTTCCACCCAAGAATATACAAGAGATAATGAAACTTCACATTAAATCATCACCATCAACCAACCATCACATAGAACCTAATAATGTTTCCCGAGACTTCTTCAATTTCTACAATTATTCTATTATTGAAATAATCTAATCCTGTAGATAATATTATTCAATTTATTCTCTGAAACGTCTTCAAGTTTCACTCCTTGAATCCTCCCCAAAAAGAAGTTATAGAGAGAATGGTAGACCTTGTGCAATTCTAGTTTATTCAGGAGACCAAACTTGTACAGAATGCCCCGCACTCAATATTTAACATCAAATTCTGAAATGCACACACAAGAAACTACAGTCTGTACTCTTTCCAATGAAATCTGTCCCACACCATTTGGATTCTCAATGAAGAAGTTATGACTATTTTACCTGGAACACATGTTTGTTGAATAGCTTTAGGACTGGTCACAAACCCTATCTTCCACAGAGTGTATCTTCATAATTATAGCAAATCAAGAGTTGCAATTTTTACCACATTTACCTTGATATGTCTTCTCAATAACATAGCAATTTCACTATATGAATCATTCTAGAAAAATATTTATAGCAAAAATGGTAAGATGACCTGAAAATAACATACCTTAGAACACATCACTAAAAGACTTCATCCTCCCTTGAAATCCGACCTTCTCTACTTCTGATTTCCTCTGAAATTTGACTTGTGTATAAAATGAATGTATAATAATATTTATTTATACCATTTATGTCACTTCCTTTTGACATTAGAGCTGACCTGACACTTTCTTATTTTGCAATTATTTTATTTAATTATCTTCACGGCCTACATGTACTTCCTTCTTCAATTCACTTTGTCATCTTAAAAAATTTATTTATCCTCAACCATGAGGATCCACATGACGTGACACATACCACCAGAAACAACATGATGTATACTATCCATCCATGAGTCTTGTATCTACATGTGCATTTTCCTTCATGTCCAAATACCTTCATCAATCTTTTGGTTCAAAACCCATGACTAGGGTTGACATCAATGACAACAACCAATATTCCAACAATCTCCCCCTTTGTCATTGATAGAAACACTCTTTCTCCCCCTATCATCATGATCCCAATTTATCTCATTTGATATCAATGACAAAGGGTAGGGCTTCTCTCCTTGATTTTAATGCCAAAAGGTAACTCTTTTCTTTGGGGCTGCTCCCCCTGAACATGTGGCACTCAATAATACTTCATCCTTATTTTTTGTCTTTGGGACTTTTTCTTCCTTGGAATTCTTTTCTTTGGCTTCTATCTTCTCTCTCTTCTTCATGTCTAGGATGCATATGTTGTTCGGTCTTCTTGTTGCAGTTGCAATCAATCTTCTTGAGTTATTTTCTCTGATTTTAGATTTTTGGGAGTCAAATGTAAGAGTGTATCCTTGATCACACATTTTATTAACACCGAGTAGATTATGATTCAAGTCTTCAACCAATAGTACATTCTTTGCTGTTACATTTTTTCTTCCAAGTTCTAATACACCTTCTCCAAGTATTTTTGCAGATGAGTCATCTCCAAATGCAACATTTCCACCCTTTCTCTTCCAGCTGATGAATTTGTCTTGATCCTCGGTCATGTGTGAAGAACATCCACTGTCTATGTACGATTCATCTTCTTATTTACATTCTTTAGTGGTCAATGCTATTCGACAATCTTCATTTTTTGGAATCTCTTTCCTTCTCCATACTGTGGTTGGCATAGGGACATCTTCATTCATATATCTGCAATCTCGTTCTTTGTGACCAAGATAATTACATTTGTACCATGCAATATTTTTGTCCATCAATGGGGAAAGTGAATTATAACTTTTGTTGACAAATCCATGATTATTTACATATCTTCTATTTACACCATTAATGTTTCTTGCATATGTGTTCCTTTCATTGATTCTGAATTTAATTGCCTTATGTCCAAAATTTTTGCATGTATAACAATGACCAAGAAAGAAATTTTGATACCTTGGAGTAAGTGGGCTTCTTTGTGATGTAGTCCATCTAAGTTCATGATCTATTCTTCTGTAGTTTCCTTCATATTGATTGAAGCTTCTTTGATTCCTGAAGGTAAGAGGTCTTCTTGGATATTCATCTCTTTTGTAATCATTCCTTCTTTCTGGTATCTTGGTCCACTTCTTATCAATTGTCTGTGTAACTCTTTTTTCAACCTTCTTGTTGGTATTTTCATCTTTGATGCAGAAGTATCGCTCCAAGCCAGCTACGCGCCAGCCAATCAACACATCAAAGCACACATTCGATAAGAGAGAGAGGCACAACCTTCTCGATTTTCAAAATTTGAAATTGTATTAAATGATTGTAATGCTAGTAGAGCCAAAAAGCCATGCATATGCATAGGCTTTAGTAAAGGTTTCCTTAAATAGGTTGTAAGGCTGAGATCTAGATCTGATTCAGACTAGACAACCATTCAATATAATTGAATGTAAATTAATGAGAGTAGGTAGCTTGGAGGGAAGAGCTCGAGGAACCCCTCTTTGTAAAAAGATCTTTTTTTTATCTAGTAGTTAGTTTTAGAAGGGGAAGAGGAGCTGAGATTCTATTGCGGTCCGAGCTCAAAACACATTGTAAAGAGGCATTCTTGAATTAATACAAATAGAAGCAGTTTTTCCTGCATGTTATTCTGTGTATGTGAATGAATGTCATCATGTGTTATTTTATGTTGTAGACATATGTGAGTGTGCATTTGCAGGTTACAGACAGAGGTAGTTGTCAGTTGGAGTTCTTTGATTTCAGGTCTAGGTTCTTTGAGGCTTCATGCAAGAGGGCATGACAGAACACTGAGGGTTCTGAAAGCCAGTGCAGGAGTGCACTTATGAGCTCCGTGGAATCTCAGACGAAAACATGCTAGGAGGGTGAACCARCGTAAGTCATTGAYKCAGGGAGAAGCCTCAAGGTTGTTGAACACCTTGGAGGTAAGAMTGTGMAGAGGAGGGTACAGGAGAAGACARAGTTGTTGAGAAATTATGTAGAAGCTCTGCCAGGTGGGCATTGAGCCAGTGCACAGAGTGCAYAGAAAGAACTCTCTTGTGAGTTTAGAGSAAAGAGAAGTGTCATGGGAGGACCTTCACAGGGTTACTGAACACCCTGCAGGCTCAGCAAGGCATGCTTGAGCATAAGTTGCCAAGAGGGAACTCATATCCCTTTAAGGAGAGTAAGGGACAGAGACCTTAGAGGTCTAAGCAATTGAAATTCAGAGAGGATAAAGACATGTGCAAGGAATGCACTAGGCCAACACCTGAGTGAAGTGTTGATAGATAGATAGTCGTTTGAAGGCTCATCAGACAACAGGAGTGGGAGCGAGAGAGGACTTATTCTAAAGTCCTAAAGCTTAGGACAGATAGCACAGTTGAGTGTGGGGAAAATGCAAGGAGTGCAGAGGTCGAGAGGGACAACATCTTTAGAATGTAGGAGGGAGCCGAGGATACAGGCTTCACAGTAGGAGCAAAGGCTGAGACCTTTGAAGCATTTGAAGTCTTCCAAGTTCAGGAAGAAGCGCAAGTTCAGGAGGGAGCATAGTTGTCATTAGATCAGCTGAAGAGAACAAGATCTGGACCATTGAATCTATGTCCAGACAAGAAAGAGGAGAGTGCACATGAGAAAGAGATATGGGCTGTCAGATCTGGGTGCATGGACCGATAGCCATCAAATCCAAGAGAAGCTGCACAAGGTTTAACCCTCATATGTGAAGAGGGGAACGAAAGGCCTATTTCATAATTTCAACTACTGAAAGATACACAGGGAAAGAGTCAGAACTCTTGACCCGTGAAATCCCGAAAAGACACAAGCCGTCGGATCAAGAGAGGTTATGAGTCATTGATCCCAGTCTAGAGCGAAAGATCGTCGTT
>JASDQU010102837.1:163653-179728 GCA_032191745.1 Picea mariana
AGCACTGGAAATGTTGGCAATGGTGTAAAAATTCCCACCAAGGTTATATTGCTTGGACTCAATTTGTTGCATATCTTTATGAATGTTTTGACATAGACACTCATCATTTGTGCCATTTGATAAGTCTTACATAGTCTAGTACAATTTAATATTACATCACTACTTTTGATCTATTGGATTTTCATACAAAAGGAATGTCAAACACCTTCTTCCACGAATGCTTTATTAGTGACCTCAAGGACAACATTTGTGCTAAGGTTCTAATGGCTCGCTGTACAACCTGGCTTTAAGCCACTCATAGAGCTAAAGAAACACAATAGGTGGTTATTACTCAACTAAAATCTCCATCCTTTATTCCCCATCCCCGCCCCACCAATATAGCTCCTCATTCCCCTCCTCTTAAGGTCCATTCAAAATTATATTGTTTACTATTTTTAATCTATTTTTGTCTTCACATATATCAAAATCCTAGAATACATGCCTCTCTTATTTCTTCTATAACTTTTTGTCATATTAACTATTTATTGAATGAGTTATATGTGACACTAGAGTAGACCGATATCTACGATCTAACAAAAAATAAAATTGTTTTGATCATGTTAAGATCCTCTTAGCATGCACAAACAAAAGACGTTGTAATTTTAGGGATATCTTGACTTTGATAATTTAAAAAATATATAAAGTTAATATTATAAATTTCCAAAAATTAAACGGCACAAGAACAACAGGTTCGCTACAAGTTTTTGGAACGAAGTTACATCATTAAGGTACTCAACACCTCCACGAACAAAAACATGTACCTTATTTTTTTGGAAAAATAAGATATCACTATTAGAAAAAATCAACTTTGACATAGTTATTCACAATTTCTATGATTAAAAGTTGTACATTCAGAAAACTAATTCAATTTCATACGTTTCATCTTGTTACACCATATTCAAATTCATTGTAAAAGTACCTTGAATAATCCCTCTAATTTAACATATTGTTGTTTTTCCAGATTTGCATTTCCACTAACACGTCATGAGAGACCATCATTAGCTTGCACTCACCCTTAAAAAATTTAAAAAAAAATATGAATATACTAATATACATAGACAAATCTCCATCTTGAATAGATAATACTCATAATCTATAAGATATTAAAACCCTAAATTATAGATTAACTAAATTTATGAATCTTATTAAGATGTTGGAATCCACCTAGCTAGCACATTCACTGGACTTTTCACACTCCCTAGCTTTGAATCCAATGTTTGTTTATAAGCCTTGAAGAGTTTCCTCTCCAACCTAATTCAAGGCTCTAGTCTAAACTAGTTGATTGGCCCTACAAACATAAAAGTCTAGTTGATTTTAATTTTAGCATTAATTTTAAATGGCTTGTTTTAAATCAAATGAAATGGCATTGAAACTAGTGATGTGTATGGGAGATGAAGAAGGAGAAATAAACGAAATTTTGAAAGAAAAATTACTTCTAGTTAACAATAAAGATTTGCAAGTAACTCTTTAACCACCTTTTCATAACTAACTTTTTCTAAGATATTTTAAAATAAAACCTAAAATGAAATTTTGCTCGACTATGAGCTACTTAATGTTCTAAGCAATCAATACAGAAATTAAGAAAAGAACTCTTTTTCCTAACAAGCAAGATAACTAACCCAACTACTTAACCAAACTAAGAAAACACATATTTTTCTTTTTTTTTTAACTCTTTAAAATGGAAAAACCTGAAATAAATATTTTTTCACTTTTCTTTGAAGCAGATGAAAGGGAGAAAAAGAAACATCAGACAAGACTACAAAACTAAGATTTGGCCCAGTGCAGATCACAGGGAGTCAATAAAGGCACCAAAGAGGCTGATCAAAACTGAAATACTCGTCTAAAACAATTTCCGAAGTAAAGATAAGAAAACTTCAAAAGATAAGAAAAATGACATCTAACCCACGCTTCGACTGTAAAAACAAAGACACTGGACTCTATCAAGAAAACCTGAGAAGTGAAACTTCAATTAGGGAAGAGGTTGACTTCCTCTTCTTAAAACTAATTTCTTGACACAGGTATGCTATTGATGCTTCAACAGCCTGCGTATGTACGTGGGTTGTTTACTAGTCAAGGTGTGTATGTACTCATGTTGGCCCACTGTGGGGTACATACACCTCTGTAACTTCTCAAAAAGAAAGCAAACATAAAAACTGACAAGGTAGGGAGAGATGGTATGGCACCAACAGGTGACCATAATCCCTTAAAAGACTCAGTGGACTGACATAAAATCGAAAGGTAATAAAACCAATCAAACACCAAAGAAATCCCCTAAAACCCTATATGCTTCCCTAGTCTGGTCCCCAGTTCTGCTAGCGGGGAAAAACCACCTATGGCTACACCAAGGTTTACAATGTAGGTAGATCAATAATTGTCTAAAAGTAGCCTACTTCTCTAACTACCCCAAACATATCCCAGACTCATATATGAAAGATAAAGTGAGAAGGATCAGGTAACTGTACCTTTTATTCTGCGTCTGATGGCGATCCTCTCACACTTGATAGCTCTGCTGACTGCAAACCTCCTCCCAAGGCTGGTCGGCATTCAAAAATAGATAAATAGGAAAGTACAAACATGTATTTCATATATAAATCATGGTTTAGATGTTAGAATAAAACATAAATCAAATGCAAATATTCAACACATCATATTTGGGATAGGAAAAGTACTTCTTTTATTGATAATACAATGATTACTTACAACTAGTCTCGGCTACTTTTCCATGAACCTAGTTCGGGCTCCTCTTCACCAAGCTCCAAGTGCACCTCTGCGTATCTTTCTCCTCTCAACCTTCTTCTTTGGAAATGGAATGGGCTTATGATGAAGGAAAAAGGGGCAAAATGGGGAATTCTGAGGGAATTCTCACAATAAGGCTGCAAATTCTTGGGGCAAGGAGGGGATGTGAAACGGGTAGAGTTTCACTGTTCTTATGTATATATGTGGAATGAGACCCCAACACCTCCTTTTCTATGACAAAAGGATGGTTATTCGGTTGGGTGACGGGCTATAGGCGATGGATCGGTTGGGAAACTACCCAATATCCCGTAATCTCAATGAATTCCATGAAACTTTTTAATTTTTGCAACTTTTACAAGTATGCATGGGCTATAATGGTGCATTATGCGAACATACATGGGTTGTAGTGGTGAAATAAGTGTATGTATGAGAGAAATATTGGTTCAGGGCGCGTACATCTTCAAAAAATGGGTTTTTAAGAAGAGCAACTCAATGATGTCTTGGAAAAAATAGCAAGTAAGAGGGCCAAAGGCTAGGTATGCATATGTAGAGAAATTTAGGGTTATAAAAATATAGAACCATCCGAGATATGGAAGAAATATTCTCCAGACATGTTATTCTGGTGAATAACCATGCGACTTATTGATAAGGGTTCTTCAAAGAGTTAACCAGAATTATTGTTATGTCCACTAGTATGGATGTTGGATTCTCCAAGTACTATGGAAAGAGGTCGAGCCCATTATTATGTTTCTTCAAAAAGTCTATGGAATATTCACTTTTGAATGTGAGAGTGGGATCTGGAAGCTTTAACAGTTTACGGAAAAATTGAGGTAACAAAGAAATTGGGGAATGTCCCTGGAGTTATATAACCCTTTTATTTGGTATGTATTTTTCAACACACCATGCAACAATTTTTTCACAGTCGAAAACCTGTGGAACACATCCAACAAGATCAATCCCATATGTCCAAATCATGTTCTCATTTATTTGAGCAACAAGAGGAGAGGAATAATACCAATATTATCTCGACCACTAGAAATTTTGATCTTCCTGGCCAAAAATATTCAAAGTATCACCACAAAACTGTTTTCGAACTAATACTTCCATTAAGTTGATAAAACTGTTTCTTTGGTTGAATGATATTTACAAATGAACTTTTTTGAGTGATAATGATAATTTAATCCCCTCACAAATGAGGATTAAATGAAGATTTAATGGATATTTCTTGAGCCATTCGCCATTAATAATGACCTTTTCGAAGTTTGCAAAACAATTATTAGCATTTAAATAACACTTATTTTGCATTGGTAAAAGAAATGTAATGGCAGGGACAGAGAAGAGTGAAGATAAATATGAATTTTTTGTGAACTTGCCAAGCCACAGTTGGACAAGAGATCCAAAGAGATTAAGTATAGAAGGTGGTCAGTCAAACTCATGAATATTAGAAGAGTGGGACATTTGGGAACCTGACATCCGTGATGAGACTAAAAGTTAATCAATGGTCAAAATGTAGAATGTGAAGTTGAAGTGCAATGTGAGCATTGTGGAAAGGGAAGGAAAATATTTGAATTCACGTACCCGTGAATTAAAGAAAAGTTTAAGTGTTGATATGGACTTATGCATAGGTGAATGAAAGAGAATGAAAGTGCGACAGTTTGTAGGTCCAAAGGTCTACAAACGTGAAAATGGCTAAGTACAGTAACCAAGAAAGGGAAAAAGAAGGGATAAATATGAAATGGGAAAATGGGAAAATATAGAAAGGGGGAAAGAAAGGGTGTAAAGAGGTGGGAAAATAGAACAAGGGAAGGGAAAACAAAAATCACGAAAGGGTTTCAACACTCTTATGAATCCTTCTTCTTCTTGGGATCTCTCTATTGTTTGTTGTTGTTTATTCTACATCCTAAATCTTCTGGGTGGTGCAGTGTCTCTGTAATCTTCTTCTTGATTCCTCTTCTCATCTTCCTTCTTAAGAGAGCCTCTGATTGTTTCTGCATATCTTCTTTGTTTTATTTTCTTGGAACTTGAGTCTTTCTTTGTCTGGTTATATCCTAGTTTGTATTTTTCATGGTATGTCCTTTGACTACTAGTGATATCATCCATTACTTTGGTGTTTTTCTACTGCATGTCCTTCTTCTGAAGATCTTTTCTTAGAGTCGCTATTTCTTCTTCCAAGTATTCAATCATCTTGTCCTTTTCATCTAGCTTACCTTTGAGTTCTTATTTAATTATTTTGTCTTCTTCTACTTGGATTTTTAACTTCACGATCATCGTCTCGACTTTTTCAGAGTTGGATTTCTAGGATCCTTCTTTCTCTTTTATTTTTTCCTTGAGTGGCTTGATTTTGTTTCTTTCAATTCTTAGCTCTTCTAACACACTGATTAATTCTTCTTTGAGATCTCCCTATCCTTCTTCAAAATATTTTTCAGAATATTCCATTTCCATGAAGACTACTCTGTCTGCATCACTACCACTGTCTTCATCCTCATTCGATGATGAATTGTCTTCCTTGGTGTAGACACTTTTCTTGAAGAATTTATTTTTGTTTCTTCTACTCTTTTGATTTTTCTTTTTCATTTTAGAGTCTTGTTCTTCATCACTTTCCTTATTATTATGAGAACATTTAGAATAAAAATGACCAATACCACCATAATTAAAACTTCAATGGAAGCATACCTTTGTATTTTCCAGTTCCTCTTTTCAATTTTTTGACAAAGTTTGTCATTTCATCATCTTCCTCTAAATCATTGTTGCAGCTACAATTTGACTTTGACTTTTTTTTGTTCTTCTTATTTGTCTTCTTGGATGCCTTGAATATTGCTTCCTTTGTGAATGTATTATGTTTCTCTATTCTCATCTCATAAGCTATGAGTATCCCATATATCTCGTCCATGCTTAATGGAGATAAATCTTCTCTTTCTTCCAGGGATGAAATATTCAGGTCATATATCATAGGTAGAGATCTCAACACCTTTTGAACAATGATTGGTTCCTTAATTTCTTCTCCCAACCCTTTAATGACATTGACTATCTCATCGACTCATAGAAAGTAGGCGGAAATGTTTTCATCTTCCTTCATCTTCAATTGTTCGAACATGTCTCTAAAGGTTGGAAGATTGGATCCTTTAACTTTGGCGTCTCCTTCGTAGATATTCTTCATTATGTCCCAGATTTATTTTGCATATTCACAGTGCACAACCTTGGTGTATACTAATTCAGTCAAGCCATTCAATATATCATTTTTGGCTCTAGAATCATTATCTTCAAGTTTGTTTCCATCCTTATCTGTCGGGGGAGTGGTTGGTGATTTGTATCCATCTACTATTACTCACCAAACATCAAATCCATGTGCCTATACATATGTTTCCATTCGTATTCTCAAAAATTCATAGTTACGGAAGTCAAACTGTGGTACCCCAATCTTAGCATAGTCCATGATCTCCTTCCAAGGGTTAGAATTCTTTCTAAAGGACCTACTCTTATACCAATTGCTGGAATACTGAGAGGGGCGGAGGGGGGGGTGAATTAGTATGAGCACTTATATTACTTTTAGCCAAAATATGTATTGTTTAAGTTTAAGAGTAGTGCATCAATAGCATTCAAAACATCATGAAAAGTATCAATAAATAGTGAAAAATGAACAACCACACAAGTACATAGTACACCAAAATTTTACATGGAAACCCAATGCGGGAGAAAACCATAGAATTCTTTTGTTATGTGTCAAAAGAAATACATTCATAGGAAGCACCAACTTCCTTTTTTTCCAGCTACAACTAGAAGGAAGCTACAACCCCCTAGTTTCTCAGGCTCCAACCTAAAGGAAGCTATAAAACCCTTAATTTTTTGGCACCAACCAAAAGGAGGCTACAACCCCATTTCCTTGCCTCATCCTGCTTCCCTGAAATATAAGTGCCACTTTCACTGCTATCACCATTGTAACTCTATCACTATCAATTTGTCTCTGTGAAGACTATCACTGTAAAACCTGTCACATAAAGCTGTACCAACAACCTATCACAACCTGTATCAACAACCTGCCATAACTTGTATCAACAACCTATCAAAATAATCTTATCAACCAATCAAATCTGATCACATAGATCTCATACACATTGTCACAAGTGTATAGATCAAACCGTGTACAATTATGTCTCTCTAATCTTGTGTCATACATATACAAACATCCATAAACCAAGTATAGTGAACCCTCACATAAACCATGCATCAAAACTTCATTGTTGTGCAACCTCAACCTGTACCAATATCTTCAGCAACACACCTTGACCAAGTTTCCTAAAAAATGTACCAAGTGATACAAGATACCCAATAATGTGTGCCAAATACAAACAAGAAGTGCAGCAGCAATGTGCCTTTGTATATCTTCCTCATACAACATGTACCATACAACCAATAGTCCCTCAAGGGGAAATGCTCAATCTCTCATGACCATACCTCAAGCAATCACCAAAAACAACTTCAAACAGTAATATAACATACATTTTACTTTTGTAGAGAACTTAGTTGTACCTAAATACTGTCACACTTGCATGTATCCTCTCTTCATCTTTTGCAACCCAAAACACCTCTCATCCTTCATATCTTGTAGTGCCTCTCACGATGAAGCTGGTTGTCTCTATCAACATTAGTACCACATTAGTACCACATTAGATGACACTTATACACAAAATTTCAGTTCCATGTACCCTTGAGTATATCGAGATTCCTATAGATATCTTGAAACCAACCATTGTTCATCCACTCAACTTCTTGACTGTTATATTGTCACCAAGTTCAACACTCAGTAAGAATCCTCTCATGTACCATAATTTTCTACCATAATTGCTTCAAGGGTTGACATCAATGACAACCAACAAAATTTATCAACATTAGTACCACATCATACAACACTTATACAAAAAATTCCACTTCCATGTACCCTCGAGTATATCGAGAGTCCAATAGGTATCTTGAAACCATCCATTACTCATCTATTCAACTTGCTGACTACTATATTGTCATCAAGAACAACACTCAGTAAGAATACTCTCATGTACATAGGTAATTGGGTAGTATGGCTAAGGGTACAATTAACCTCCCTTAGTTAGATCTTTGATATATTGGGTCGAGTATTATTGTTGGAACCCGCCAAAATATAAGAGAGTTATAACATAGGGCACTCCCTTGTCTTTAGGAACCCTTAAAATCCTACCCCTTGCCAATAAATAGAAACAATGTTGAAATCTCGCACAACCAATTTTGGGAAACCCTACTTCTTACATCCAAGCTGTGAAATTCCTATAGAATATTCAATATTAATAATTTGGGCATTTTGTCACCACAATATTATTTAAATAGGAGTACAAATATACACGAGTAAAGAAAAAGGAGAGTACAAGTAGTCCCATCGACACCCTTGTTTGGGACCTATCTCAATAACTTCCTCTCTTTGCATTAATCGTATTCATGCCCCTCTTTCATAAGCCTTTTCTTTTGTGTGGACCTACCCACCCTATATAACACCTTTATTCATGACCTATCTCACTAGATTCATCGCTTCATGTTGATCATATTTCTACAAGTCCTTAGTATTCCCTTATATGTGGATCCACTTGCCCCTTTCCCCTGCTCAATTCTCCCTCTTACTTGTACACCCTCCCCACATGGCCACCCGCAACCAATATGTTGGCAACTACTTGGTTTCCCTTGAAGAATCCTTTAGAAAATTCTAGGAACACTGTAAAGTATATCAAACATAGTCTGATCAAAGTTTGTCTCAAATTAGTTCCAACATTGTTCCCCTTAATTCCCATCTAGACAAACTTGACCTGCACTCCTTAACAACCTTTGTGAAACAATTCAAGGGCCCTAAATCCATAGAATAAACTTTACACCAAGAGGGAGTCAAATCACTCCATTCCATGGTTTTTCATTCTAACTCCCTTGTTCATGATATACAACTACCTAAAGTGGAGGTGAATAAATTTTTAGGGCTCGAATCCCAATGGTTGGGTCACTCAAATGGAACATTATTTTTCATTTCATGGAATCACCGATGAATTAATAAATCTCTGTGTCAATGTATTATATTTAGATCCAGAGCACTGGAAATGTTGGCAATGGTGTAAAAATTCCCACCAAGGTTATATTGCTTGGACTCAATTTGTTCCAGATCTTTATGAATGTTTTGACATAGACACTCATCATTTGTGCCATTTGATAAATCTTACATAGTCTAGTACAATTTAATATTACATCACTACTTTTGATCTATTGGATTTTCATACAAAAGGAATGTCAGACACCTTCTTCCATGAATTCTTTATTAGTGACCTCAAGGACAACATTTCCGCTAAGGTTCTAATGGCTCGCCCTACAACCTGGCTTTAAGCCACTCATAGAGCTAAGGAAACACAATAGGTGGTTATTACTCAACTAAAATCTCCATTCTTTATTCCCCATCCTCGCCCCACCAATATAGCTCCTCATTCCCCTCCTCTTAAGGTCCATTCAAAATTATATTGTTTACTATTTTTAATCTATTTTTGTCTTCGCATATATCAAAATCCCAGAATACATGCCTCTCTTATTTCTTCTATAACATTTTGTCATATTAACCATTTATTGAATGAGTTATATGCGACACTAGAGTAGACCGATATCTACAATCTAACAAAAAATAAAATTGTTTTGATCATGTTAAGATCCTCTTAGCATGCACGAACAAAAGACGTTGTAATTTTAGGGATATCTTGACTTTGATAATTTAAAAAATATATAAAGTTAATATTATAAATTTCCAAAAAATAAACAACACAAGAACAATAGGTTCGCTACAAGTTTTTGGAATGAAATTACATCATTAAGGTGCTCAACACCTCCATGAACAAAAACATGTACCTTATGTTTTTTGGAAAAATAAGATATCACTATTAGAAAAAATCAACTTTGACATAGTTATTCACAATTTCTATGATTAAAAGTTGTACATTTGGAAAACTAACTCAATTTCATACGTTTCATCTTGCTACACCATATTCAAATTCATTGTAAAAGTACCTTGAATAATCCCTCTAATATAACATATTGTTGCTTTTCCAGATTTGCATTTCCACTAACGCATCATGAGAGACCATCATTAGCTTGCACTCACCCTTAAACAATTTTAAAAAATATATTAATATACTAATATACATAGACAAATCTCCATCTTGAATAGATAATACTCATAATCTATAACATATTAAAACCCTAAATTATAAATTAACTAATTTATAGATTAACTAAATTTATGAATCTTATTAAGATGTTGGAATCCACCTAGCCAACACGAAGCCATAAACATTGTGTGGCATGCTCTGGTCGTCCAACTTCAATACAACAAAAAGTGTATAGTGTCTTTGAGGGTTATAGAATTTTTTTTTTTTTTTCCAGTAGAAAATTAGGTCAATTATATTAATAAAACTATAATTTTTTTACATCTTCATGACCCCACAGATATTCATAGTAGTACTAGTCCATAGACCATGCTCATAAACAAATTCACATACATCCCCAAAAAGTCACCAAAACCAGCATGCAGGCTGTAAATGAGATACAAAATAGGGCTAAAAACCCCAACAAAAGCCAGAAAAGAAGCTAAACCAGAAGCCGCATGCCCCCCAAGGGCTTTGAAGTGTTTACCCAACACCACAGACCCCCAAAGGACCTCAAAGTGTTAGCCAAAACACCGCATGCCCCCAGTGTGGACATCAAAGCTCTGGTCCATAACCTCTTCAAGCCAAGGAGGAAGAAGACAAGAGGGTCCAAAGAACCAAAGAAAAAACAGGAAACCGACCACAACAAAACCCTGAAGCCACCTCCACTGCAAAACTTTGTCACTAATCGACAAAGCGCACTCGGAATCGAGCCCTCGAAAATGAAGGCTTCCCGAAAAGTAAACGGAGCCTCACCAATAGGCAGACGCAGGCTCGGAGAAGGATTACAAAACACGACCCCTTAAATGCCGCCTCGACCCCTAAACGCCGCCATAGAGCTTCTGACGCCACCACAGAAAGTTCACACATCCACATGATGCATTGACAAACTCTCGTTGGGCATGAATCCTCCGTCACCGTCGTCCTCCAACCCTCGATACATTCTTGCCCGCTCGCCCTGGAAGGGTCTTACGCTCGTGCTTCATCATGGAGGCTAGGGATGCGGCTCTATATAAATTTACTTGATATTGTAATTTTATATTGATTAAATTGTAGTTATGAAGGTATAAATGGATTTAGCATTTTGAAAAAACCTAAAACACTTGTATTATACAAACTTAACCATTCTTACTGAATTCAACAATTTATCACCGGATTTCCAACAAAATTAAACATAATATTAAAAAAAAATACCAAAACCTAAAACCTAGAACGTTTAGACTAGGAAGTCCTCATTTCCAACTGTTCCCTTCTCTTTTTCCAACTACATATAATGGCCGCCATTGTTGCTCAGTGTGTTGTCGGCACCCTAAATTCTTCAAAAACAATTGTAATTAAAGACAAACTTCACATAGCGATCAAGAAAATAGGGCTCAACCGCAATTCTAGAACGTTCATAGGCTCGTATCACAGCTTTGTGCTTCAGTTGGAATTCTTTCTGGCACTTCCTTTGGAGGTTTTCTACATTGCCTTGGGTTTCTTTATCTGGGAGAGTGATTACCATCCCTGTGATTTTGATTGTCCAGTTTTGTATTTTTTTTTCTCTTCAATAATATAAGGTTTGTTGTACACAGGTAGTGTGATTGCAGCAGAACAAGAATGTGGGAAGCGAGATGGGCGACCCATCAAAGGTACAGGAAGAGACTGGAGAAACAGAAGAAAGGTACAGGAAGAGACTGGAGAAAGGGAAGAAAGGGGAAGACAGGTAGTATGATTGTAGTAAAATAAGAATAATCGGGGAAGCGGAGATGGGTGAACAATCAAAGGTGCAGTAATTTCATGGAATTTGAGAATGAAAAATTTCAATTTTAATTTGGGAAGGAAAACATGTTTTTTTTTAAAAGTAATTTGATGGAATTTGGGAATGAAAAATTTCAATTTTAATTTGGGAATGAAAAATTTCAATTTCAATTTTAATTTAGAATAAAAACATGTATTTTAAAGTGTTTTTAAAGATTTTATTTGACATTTTAAGTAAATTCCCTTTTCCACATTTTTATATAGACATGCCATTTCTGCAATTCCAAATTTAAACACAAATCTAATCAAATTTATAATAAAAAATCATTAAAAACGTTTTTTTCTATATTAATATTTTATTCATTAATGTACTAATTGATTTTTTCATATAGACATGTCATTTCTGCAATTCCAATTTTAAACACAAATCTAATCAAATTTATAATAAAAATTCATTAAAAAGGTTTTTTTTCTACATTAATAGTTTATTCATTACTAATTGATTTTTTTTTTATTGTACTATTTGATTTTAGGAGAAATTTTGATTTTGATTTTAATTTAGAAATGAAATCATGTTTTTTTAAGAATATTTGACAATTTAGATGAATTACCTCTCCCACGTTTTCGTCCACACATGTAAGTCCCACGTTTTTTCATCTATGTACTTTTTACAATTTTAAATAAAAAAAATAAAAAATCTACTCAAACTTATAATCAAAATCCATTAAAAATATGTTTTTTCTACACTACTAGTTTATTCATTAATATGCAAATTGATTTTAATAATTTATAAATAATTTATTTCTTAATATACCACTTGACTTTAATACTTTATTCCTTAATGTACCACTTCACTTTAATAAAATATTCCAATAAATTACCTCTTAACTGGTTTCTTAATACTCGAAGGTAAGAAGATAACCAATAACCAATTTCTTTGTCATATCAATGATGCAATGACCTATCTTGACCTACCTTGATACTCATGCAATGGTGAAATATAAGACCATAAAACCATTTCACCAATTACCAATGTCCACTAAAAAAGTCCAATGACTTTAAACCTTTGGTGTATTAATGTACAACTTGACTTGCACACAACACTCTAATTTGTCCTTTAACCAACTACCCATTTCCATTTTCATGTAAAAAAATCCAATGACTTTAAACGTTAAGCTTATTAATGCATGGCTTGACTTGCACATAACACTCTAATATTCTCTTTCACCAACTACTAATGTCTATGTTAAAAAATCCAATTACTTTAAATCTTATGCTTATTAATGTATTGCTTGACTTGCTCACAACACTCAAATCAAGGACCACTCAAGTACACCTTGCATAGAACAATCTGATAAAAAATAATAAATCTCTTTCACCAACTATTAATGTCCATATCAAATAAATTATCCAACTATCTTAAAGCTTTATGAATATTAATCCAATTACTTTAAAACTTAGGCCTATTAATGCACCACTTGACTTGCACACAATACTCTAATATGCCTTTTCACCAACTGCCAATTTCCATGTAAAAAAAATCCAATGACTTTAAACCTTAGGCCTATTAATGTATGAGTTTACTTGCACACAACACTCTAATCCTCCCTTTCACCAACTACCAATATCCATGTAAAAAAATCCAATGAATTTAAAACTTATGCGTATTAATGTACCGCTTGACTTGCACGCAACACTCCGATCAAGTATCGCTCAAGTACCTCTTCCCTTTCACTAACTACCAATGTCCATGTAAAAACATCCAATGACTTCAAACCGTATGCCTATTAATGTACCACTTGACTTGCACACAACACTCCAATCAAGGACCACTTAAGTACCTTGCATGGAATGATCCAATAAAAAACAATTAATCACTTTCACCAATTATCAATTTAAATATTAAATAAATGATTCAACCAACTTAAACCTTTATGTATATTAATCCAATGACTTTAAACCTTAGGCCTATTAATGTACCACTTGACTTGCACACAATACTCTAATATGTCTTTTCACCAACCACCGGTTTCCATGTAAAAAAATCCAATGACTTTAAACCTTAGTCTTGTTAATGTACGACTTGACATGCACACAACACTCCAATCCTCCCTTTCACCAACTACCAATGCCCATGTAAAAAATTCCAATGAATTAAAACCTTATGCTTATTAATGTACCACTTGACTTGCACACAACACTCCAATCAAGTATCACTCAAGTACTGTAACACACCCGACCCCCTAATCTAAACTTAGGCTGGTGGGATGTTGGTTTTTCTTTCTCTCTCTCCTGGCATGTTATCGAACTCATCAATTGTTTACGTGAGGAATTCTCCTATTACAATTTAATATATAATGACTCTTATTAATTCTCATAGAAATCTCTTCACATAGTTTTATTAAAGTTCCCCAGGTATTTATGCATCCTCAATCAGACAGTCTAGTTTGTCCTTCTCCCTCTGAGTAATGATGTAGGCCTATTCATATCTATTCTATCAGAGTGCCCAAACCATCTATGTTGGCCTCCCCTCCGACGACATTATCCCAATGGGCCATTTCCTGGAATTCAATGGTCCTTAGAGCTCGATTTCTAACAGCTATGATTGCATCGAAGCCTCTACTTGCCCGACGATTACTCCTCGTTTGAGCACCCATTCTTCTTACCAAAATATGGGACCCACAAAACCTAGAAATGAGATTAAATCTCACCCTCATATTGATCAATGCTTCTCCTTTGTTTTCATAACCCCTCCCTTCAAAGCATTTGTGCTTCAAATTTACAATGCGCTCCGAAGATCTCACTCCAACCATGCACCTCTCTGATGGATCGAACAATCACGATTTGTCTAATCCAATGGTCTCTGTGGTTTTCAGGGTTTAAATAATGGCATGTCATGGTTTTAGATTCCTCCTCCTCATATTGATTCTCACCAGATCCAATGGCTAGGATCTCACACACATAGTCTGAGAGATCTATGGTTTTCGGACTTCCATCATTGGATGTCCACCCCGATTCACTTCACATCACCTCTGATAACCTTTCTCTGACGTACTAACCTTGGAATCCATATTTTTCACTAGGTCACCCCTCGATAGATCGACAGTATCATTCGACTCATAACCTTCCTCTATAGGGTTCAAGAACAACCTCGTCTAACCACTCCGAAAGTGGCACCATTCGACCAATAGTCTGAATCTACAAAACATGACAAATCAATGGTTACAAGTAATTTCGATCATACACAGGTTTTCCTCAGGGAAAATAATCTGACTCAAGGACTTAGTCAATTTCGAGATTCTACGAGACCTTATTATCTCTTAAGGGTTCGATTTCTACTCTCAGACTATCTAAGGACTACTAACTTAGTCAAAAGGAAGCTCTTGCATATATTGCAGGATTTCCACATAATCATCGAGATCTCCTCTGGGATCAAGGTCCTCCACTCCTCACAAAAACCTCCCTGACTTTAGGGAACTAGCACTACCGAGTAAACAATGTTTTTATCCATGTCCTGCAAAATTTTCTCTAAAGCTACAAGGTTCATAGGGACACATGTCATCCGTACTGGTTTATTTTCATAGCTTATATAACCAAGTAAAAACCATAGCATATACATTTCATTAATTCATGGTTTCATTTCATTGCTTATAAATCTTCACATTTTCCATTTAATTCATACATTTACATGTATACAACCTTCAAACATAAGTAAACAAACCAAGATATATATTTATTTGATCAAAGAAATGTCAATGCCAACTGACTAAGAGAGGACTCCTTTCCTCCCAATCTTAAGCCATACTCTCGAGTTCCTTTCTACAGTACGTCACCCCCGTGCCAAGCCATCATACCATATGGGGAATGATTCAGTTGGTTTCCAACTCAGATGATCCAGGAAGGTTAGTGTCCTTCCTCCTCTGACAATAGAAAAAGTTTCCCCCCTTCCCACCGAGCTCAGGGTCTCTACAGTTTTATCAGGTGGTTTCTCAACTGGATTTCCTCTGCACAAGGGAGTCCCTACTCTTCTAAACAATCCCTCAGTAACCTCCCCTTACCAATGTCAGTTTCAGTCCAATAAGCACCAATTTGCAACACATTATTTCTCTAGTATGGATTCGAGTCTTCTTTGCTTTAGGGTGATCATCATAAAATTGGATGAGTTTCCTATTTTCTTCAAGGAAGATTCCCCACTTTCTCCTTTATTTGATACGTGTCAATGAACACCTTTTCTCATGTTAATGAACACCTTTTCTCATTGCACTCTCGTCCTGCGAATTCTCCGCACACTCATTGTTCCTCAGAGTGTTCTATGTTCATTACAATACATGATTTTGATTACTATGTGGTTTTGTTTTTTGGATACT
>JASDQU010102837.1:346514-357347 GCA_032191745.1 Picea mariana
TTGCAACTCGATGGGGTCGATCCTAAGGAAAAAAAGGAACAAGAAACCAATAATGCATAATGAAAGGTGGAAAACCTAACCTATATTCTAGTTATGATTCCATTACCTATTAGTGGATCAATTTGGACCAAAAAAATACCAAATAAAAATGTTTACAATTTCTTGTATACACAATCAAAAACACTAGTCAAGATGTTAATAAATGCAATATAAACCTCTAATAACAACTCATGCTTAGGAATACAAAACTTGACAACAAAATATCAAAAGTATAATATGGTACAAAACACTGCACAACCTTGCGGCTTACACATAATACTTCTTCAATTAGAACCCATTGTTAGGCTAAAGCGAAGGATTTCTTTGGTAGTCAACCTATGAAGTCTCCATTTTGGGAAGAAAAAATAATTGATGATGTATATCTTCCCATGATCTATCAATCGTAGTCATGGATTTAAGGATAGCCTCATCCAAAGGCAATTCAACTTCTAAGAAGTTGTGTGAACTAGGAGGATTGGTGACCCAAATGGGCGAAGTGAACTGACATATTCCATATAATGATGGAGATTCTTATGAGAGTTGGTAAAGTCTATCAACAAAGACTCACACATACCAAGGCTTGAGGAACTACAAACAATGAGATTGGACTTGAGGAAAATCACAATCCCTCGAGCCAATAAGGGAAAGCAAGGGCTCCCATGCCTCCATTGGATAAACCACTTGATCAATTGTTGGAACCATGTCGTAAGAAGGAAAACATGAGTATAAAGGATCTTTATTAGAAGCAATTTAACATTGAGGATATATTCATTTGGGTTTAGCACGAGTGGTTTGTGCTGAGGGGTGTTTCCCATCACCTAGGTTCAATTCCCACAAGTGATATGTTGAGCTCTTAAATGAGTAAGCTATTGAAAAAGCCTCAAATTTCTACAAATGAGGGTGGAAGTGTCTGGTGGGTTTCCCTAGGCTCTATTCCAAAGTAAACAAAATTGAACATTGAGGATATGACGCCACATAATTCACCTATGGTGGGGTAGGGTGTGCCCAAGTATTAGGAAAAAATAGGGTAGTAGGGTCTAAAGTTGAATAAGGATGGTTATTCTTTGATCCAGGATCTTTTCCTCGAAGTGACTTATAAAGAATTGTATTAAATGAGCATAAATTAAAGTGCACCATAAAGAAGGAAAAACTCAATAATGAAGAGACATAAGCATCAAATTTGAACACAAAAAATTGATAACGGAGCTCGTCCTTGGTGGACTACGTCTCCGGGTCCTGCTCTCAAATGGGTAGGCCTTTTTATTAAGTCAACAAAAGAATTTGGAAAAATACATAAGTATACCTCATTCTAGAATTAAGCTACAAAAGATTTGCTCAGATAAGAAAACAAACAACACCATTAAATTCGTGGTGTTGAATTACCCAAAAATGAATGTCTCCACGCCTCAATCCGACTCTGGCACTCCCAAGCCCTTGAGAAATATCATCTCGATTTCCATGCCTGCAACCTACAATTAATTACTTGCACTTTGTATAGAAAATCATGCCTAGATGTACCGTTGAGCTCCCTCTCCTGTCCGTGGGTAAACTTTAACATTTAAATTAAATGTTGGGTGGATTGACCAATAGAGCTCGTTGGACTAACGTTTTGCACATGCTATTATAAGGTGTTTGGATAGGGGGAGGCCCTGGGGTCAAGCCCACAGGCCTCCTCTTTTGGGCTTAGAGTTATAACAATACATATGAATTTGGACCCGTCACCAAGTTTGGAGTTGCTGTTTAAATTTGTCGGAGTTGTAGTTTGGCCACCAGATTTGGCGAGACTCCGCCAGATTTGGTGGGCCTTTTTATTTTTATTTTTGAAAATCTGGTTTCGGGCTCTCATTGGGAATTTTCCCACTACCATGTGGAAGCCAACCATTGGTTCACGCCATCCATTTGCATAGTCAACATTCCACGTCACATACAGTCTGCCATGTGGCACTTCCTCATTGGTCCACATGTTGACCCAAAAATGCCGAAAATGAGTGACACATGGCAGCCTTTGGTGCTGCACGTCACCATGATGATGTCATCATGACATGTGTCACCCTCTGTGTGTGCCAGGTACACTATATGAATGCTGACATCATTTGTACTAATGTCAGCAATATGGATGCTAACTAGGTTAGGTTGACCAAAACTTTGACCACAAATATCTTTTGATCCGTAACTCCGTTTGATGAGTCTTTTACGCCGTTGGAAAGATTGCAATGCCATCTTCGCGATTATTCCAATTTCACCGAGTTTTGAGGAATTTGAATTTTTTTCCCTTTCTCTACTTGTTGAGGCCATTCTAAGCTTCCTCTGTTGCTTCTGCGAATTCTGAGTTGTCCTTACTCTTCTCTGGATCCTTTTTGGATCATGCCTTCCCACTGAGAGTTTTTTGAACCACCAAAAGCTTTCATCAATCAACAGATAAGTGAGGGAAGAGTTCCCTCACATTGTCCTTCTCAATCCACTTTGCCTTGCTTGGATGTGTGCCCTTTAAGCCTACTCAAAGATAATCAACATCACCCTTGCGTGAAGTCCTTGTCCTTTTGTCTAGGATGATAACTTCCTTTAACTCATCCAAGTACTCAGGAGAAAAATCATCAACTGAAGGTATTGGAACTTCCTCACCCTGATCCATGATCATGGGAGGCTAAAAAAGTTTCAAGTTATCCACATTACAAATGAGTAGATCTGCATATAAGGTGGAAGATCTAGAAAAAAAGCATTGCTACCACTTTTCTCCAAAATAGTGAAGGGTACATAACGGATGGGATTGATTTTCTTGCCTTCACCCTTCAATATTTCCTTGTTGATGTGAAGCCATACCTGGTCTCCAACCTGGAACTGATGATCAACCCTGTGTTTGTCATGCTGAACTTTATATTCTGCTTGACTTTTCTCCAACTGTTCCCTGACTGCTTGATGTACCTGCTGGATCCTCTGGATGAACTTGTGGGCTCTGTCTTCATTTCTTTCTTCATTTGAATCAACATCTCTCCCATACATCAAGTCCAAAAGAACCTTAGGTAAATACCCAAAACATGTCTCAAAAGACGAACACTGAGTGAAGGAATGTAAGGATTGGTTGTAAGCATGTTGTACATAGGGTATCTGTTCATCCCATAACTTGGTATGGTTGCTGGAGTAGCCTCGAAGCAAAAGTACCATTGTTCGGTTAACAACCTCTGTCTATCCGTCAGTCTGTGGATGGATAATGGTGCTCCTCTTCAACTTGGTGTCCATCATTCTCCACAAACTTGTCCAAAAATCCCTAAGGAATCAAGTATCTCAATCCAAGATAACGGATGTGGGTAACCCAAAGTAAACCCAAACATATTGAAAGAAGAGATTAGTAGGCTGCTCAACAATGATCTGCTTTTTACATGGCATTAATACACACATCTTGCTGAACCTATCCACTACAACATACACATAGTCATGACCCCTTTTCGACATTGGTAAACCCCCTACAAAATCCATGGAGATACTTTCCCATGGATGGGATGGAACATGCAGTGGTGAGTATAGCCCCAGTTTTCTATTAGTGGGCTTACAAGTAGAACACATCACACACCCCTTTACATATTTAGTTATAATTGCGTTCATCTGAGGCCAGTAACAAAACCTCTGCATATGAGCCATAGTTTTTCCTACCCCAAAATGCCCATACACAAGAGAAGTGTGAGCTTCTCATATTACATGACCTCGTTTACTTGTAGGAATACATAGCTTTCCAAGGTGGTAGAATAGTTTTCCTTGCATACAATAGTTCTCTACCTGTTCACCATGGGTTAGCTTCTCATATACTTATTTAAAATATTAATCAATGGCATATTGTTCCACATAGCTATCATGAGACAAAGAAGCATTCTTCAAAATAATAGAAGCAACAATAGGAGATCTAGAAAGCATATCAGCTACCTTGTTACTCATACCCTTTTTGTACTTGATTACCAAATGAAATTGTTGTAGGAAACCCATCCATATATAATGTCGAGATTGTTGCAGTTTGGTCTGTGCTTGGAGATACTGTAAGGRTTGATGATCTTTATGTATGATTGTTTCCTTCCCTAACAAGTAATGCTTCCATTTATTTACGCTTTGAACTAATACATACAAGTCTTTATCATATGTAGGATAGTTAATAACAGTTTGGCTAAAGGTTTCAAAGTAGTAACATATAGGCTTACAATATTGCGTCAATACTGCACCCATGGCGTATCCACTTGCATCTGTCTCGATCTTGAAGGGCTGTTGAAGATTCAACAATGCTAATACTGGTGCGGTACTGATCTTTTCCTTCAAAGTGTCGAAATATTTTTGTTGCTTTCCTCCCCACTAAAAAGTGTTCTTCACACTGGTTAAGGCATGCAAAGGAGCTACTATAAAGGAGAAGTTTGAAATGAATCTCCTCCAATACTGGACTGCACCTAAGAAGCTTCGTATTTCAGTTACACTTTTGGGATCAAGCCAATTTACAATTACATCAATCTTAGAAGGATCAATTTTCAATTGTCCTCCTCTTACAATATGACCTAAGTACACAAGTGCAGTCTTACCAAATTCACATTTGGACAATTTTACATACAACTTCTCCCTTTGAAAAATATCCAATACTTTCTCTACATGCCTTACATGTTCATCCCAAGTCCCGCTAAATATAAGAATGTCGTCTAAATATACAATCACAAAATCATCTAGAAATGGCCCGAATACATCATTCATCACATGCATGAAGGTTTCCGGAGCATTACAAAGCCCAAACGACATAACTAACCACTCAAACAATCCTTGTTTGGTTTTAAAGACAATCTTCCATGCATCCTATTCAGCAACCCTGATCAGATGGTATCCATTGCACAAATCCAACTTAGTGAAATAAACATCATTCTTTAACTGATCAAGTAAATAATCTATACGAGGAAGAGGGTATCAATTTTTCACTATGATTTTATTTAAGGCCTGGTAATCGACACATATTCGCCATGTTACATCCTTCTTTGGCACCATCATGATCGAAGAACCACATGGAGATGAGCTAGGCTTGATGACCCCTTGATCCAATAAGCCTTGTACTTAATTCTTGATCTATGTCATCTCTACAACTGACATCCTGTACATGCTCACATTAGGAAGAGGAGAATCCTGCTGAAGATGTATTTCATGTTGGATTTCCCTCTTAAGAGGTAATCCATTTGGTTCTTGGAAAATATCATCATACTTAGAAACAATATCAATTAATTCTTTCTTATGAGAAGGATCACATCCTTGGAAAGCGTCGGATGTTCCGACATCTTTATCCTTTACGATCATGAGTACATATCTCTTATTAGTGTTTATAAGTCTCTTCATTTGTCTTGCACTAACAAGTGTTGTGTTTACCCTCATGCTATGGGATCTAACAATATATTCCACTCCCCCCTTAGTAAGGTGATATTTTTTCTCATGAAGAAAGAAGAATGCTTTTCTATCATAAAGATAAGGACTGCCCAACACTATGCCACATATATCAAGTGATACGACATCCAAATCCACTTCATCAATCAACTTTGAAGCAATAGCAAGTCTAACCCTACATTAATTGGTGATGTTAAGATTTGCTTTATCACACACCCAACCAAGAGGATAAGGCTTTGGATGTGGTTTAGTTTCAAGACCCATCTTTTTGACAAGTGCTTCAGATATCAAGTTTACTTGGGAACCCTAATCAAACAATGTATCTATCTTAGTGTGTTTAGATGCACCTCTTATATGAAATAATTCATTCCTCTTTCTTTCATCATCATGAGATTCATTATTGGAATTTGAAATAGCATGAATGGAATCTTTACCTTGTACTCCAACCGCTGTGATCTTTCCTTCGTCTCCTGAATCAGAACCAAGTGTTGGAGATATTGTCTTTAATATGTTGTCATTGATGTCAATAGTCGATGTCATTGTGATGTGATGATAAGTTGTTATGATGATTTGTCATTGATGTCAACACTATAACAATTAGCAGAGAATGAAAATGTCAAACAATATGCATAGATTCAAGCTCAGAAGCAAGCACAATAATCAAATCTCAGAAGGAAGAGCGCATTGTATAAATGCCATCGAGATCGAAATCCCCACAGGAAAATTCCAAAGGATTCAAGAAAGAATCCCACTCATTGAGATAGTTTTAAGGAGTAGTCGCACATAAAGACATAATGTGAGGTGTAGATGAATCCACTCTAAAGATTAGGACAAATAACAATGAGCATATCAGAAAAAAGATCGTTAGATCGAGGTGAAGTCAAAGTTTGGAAGAATTATATCTCAACCGTCAGATCTAGGAGTTACAAGAGAAGGACCATTGAAATTTCGTTCGATCCATTGGAGGACTTGTCAATGATTAGATCAAGTCATGACTGTTGGATACGCAAGCGCCAGATTAATGGCAAGGATTGATTGCAAAGCGTGAAGGGAGAATTAAACAATGTGTTAATTCCAATCCCACAATTAGTCTAGACTGTCAATCGTCACCCACCAATAGATCTACGGTTGGAATCAATTCTACTACCAACGAGAAGTTTCCATTGCAGAACTTGATGATATTTTTAAACATTGTGCAAGTTGGGACCCCACAATCATCCTTGATCGTTGATCTACTCTGGAAGAATTCTCGACCGTTGGATTGGTTAAAAATGGATCATCAGATGATGTAAAGATGATCGAGGTTTAATCAACGAAACTTACTTTGGGAGAATTGGGAATGGGAGTGTATAACCCAAAGTCCCAAATGCCGAAATGAATCTAGACCATTGATCTAGAATTAATCACATCCATTGATCAAGAATCCATGAGATCCCGAAATAGCTGAAATATCGACAACCATTGGATCGTGTTAGGCTTTTTGCGTAAAAAATGGACTGTTAGATGAAGTCAAGTTGCTCGAGTTTTATTCGGGCAATCTCACTTTGGGAGAATTGAGAATTGGGAATGGATAACCCAAATTCCTGAAGGCCGAAATGAATCTAGGCCATTGATCTATAACTGATCACAGTCGTCAGATCCAGGAGGAGGATATGTGCCACAACAGAAGATCTACATCAATAGACTACGTCATCAAGGACATGTGGCACAATCAGATGATGACAAGTGTCAAGATGAAATTGGCATTTCAGGTACGTGTAAGTCATGAATCTAAGTGACACGTGGTAGCCACTTGGCCAGTGCCAAGTCATAAGTGGCGTCAACAAGTTATGTCACTTTGAGAGTATTTACTTTGGGGGAAACCAATTTCTAACATCATAAATCACCTGAAGTGCCAAAGGCCGAAGTTAACACTAACCATTGATCTAATTCGAGAGCGTTCTCAACCGTTGATCAAGTACTGTGGAAGGATAGCGTAAGTAGAGGTGTTAACCGACAATAAGCGGTCACCACTGCTGTATGACTTATTCGGTAGGTAATTGTTTCAGATGAATTGTTACTCTAGATTTCAGGAGCCACGAATAGCTGAAATTATGAAGTGAACGAGAATCGTTCATCGTGCAAATAATATATTGACCGTCCGATCTACTTTGGAGAAATCTGCTTTGGGAGATTTGAAATATTATAGAGGCTGGAAGTCATGAAGGACAAAGTCTCGAAGTACCGACAGTCGTCCATCTCATCGGGAGATTAAAACATGACCGTTGATTTTGATAAGTGATCAAGCACTCGCTTGGATTAGTGCCTGGTCACCACCTGCGGTCATATGGAATAAATAAATTAGGATAAAAGAAGAGGCAATGCTTAAATCAATAAGCCCGTGGTTTTGCACATATGGTCATATGTAAATGGTTCGAAGGAAGTGCCTCATAAAGATTTAATTCAAAAGAGATTTAACACTAGAATAATACAGATAATTGATAAAAGATCAAAATATGACCTATTTGTGAACTGAGAACACAACAGAAGCATGAGTACGATATAATGAGTCGATCCATGTCTGTGATCAACTCATGAAGACAAAAGAACAGACACACAATCATGATTAAAAGAGAGTTAATTCATGAGCATTATGAATAAAGGACAAAAGGAAAAATGATATTGATTAAAGATTAATATTATCATTTAAATGAAAAGGTACAATAGTTCAAATATCAAATGACACAATGATTCAAATTCACACAAGTTAGAAGACTATATAAACAAGAAGGAATGGTGAGAAGAGGTGGAGTTGAAATTGTTTTTTATTTTTAAGTTAAAAAGGTAGAACCTGCTATATTAAGTTATCAGAGAAACATTGACAAAATACACAGAGATGTAGTTCTGAGTCACCAAAAATGCTGCCGTTTTATCGGAAACCAACATAGTTTGGAAAACTGTTTTGCCCTTTGTTTTGTCCGAAGGAAACCAGGATAGATAGCCATAGGTCAAGTTTACATGTAGCAACAGCATGATTAAACATAAAACAACCTAGAAAAGGAGAACCTAGATACCCGGTGACCTGTCGCCCTTACCTGTCTGCCACGTGGACCTGGCTGGGATGGCGAATGGCTGCGCATAGAATGGACATTTCCTCTTTGCTGGAGCATTGAAGTACGTGTCAAGGAGCAAGTCCAGACGTTGTCCCATGAGAAGGGCTCTGTGCTCCTGGTTTGCCATGTGGCCTCGGAGTTCGAACACCAGAGCCAGATGCTCTGCATGGAGGAAAGGACCATGAAAGTCATGATTACCTGCGTCGTCAAAGAGTTCGTTCCCCACTTCCATGTTCATCCCAACTCTGGCCTCGATCTCAGTCAGTTCTGCACCGACCACTTCCTCCTTCATCCCTGGTCTGGTCTCGTCCACGCTCCCTTCAGCGCAAGTCTTGTCCCGAGCCTCGTCCTCGATCGTTACCTGCTCAACATTGCTGGTGGGGCTATAGTCACCCATCCATGGTATCTCCTCAATGATGCACACATGGAATTCTTCTGCCGTCTCGCCTTTAGGACCGCTACCATCCTGTAAGTCTGGCTCCATGGCTTGGGGTTTCAGGGTGGTCACGAATTCTTCCACGAACGACGTTTCTTCAACATAGTAGGTTGGAAACTCGTCTGCGACGCCACCCTCTAGACTGCTTCCAGGCTCAATTGCCATGGTATGACTGCTACGCTCTGTCCCAGTGTCAACAATAATGGCATGCAGAGCTAATTGGTCAGCGCGTGCCCTCTTCTGGAGAATGGAGGTCACCATCGACAGAGCGCGCTCCAGGTTCTTCCTCCTTTGCCTTTGCTCTTTGTGTGTGTACCAGGTTGAGCCACGACGAGGCCTACCTCGCTTCCTGGTCATTGTTTCTGAGTGGTGGATAACAATGCAGAGAGAATGCAGCGAAACGAAAGTGAGCCAAGACGATAAGGAACCAGAGTTGCACTAGAGCTCCCAACCGATGGGGAGGTCCAAAACGAGAGCGAACCAGATCTGTCCAGGCGCTCGAAGTTTCGAATTGTCAAATGACAGATTCGCCTGGCTATCCATAAACCCTGTCATGTTGAGTGCGGTATGAGCGAGAGCTTTCGTGAGAGGGAGGAGTCCCTTCTCTGTATAGCAGTTGTAATGGACAACTACCATCGTAAATGCGGAGAGGATGGGTGGCGGCCATCAACATTTATGCTATGGCTCAATGCAGAGCTAGGTGGCGAGGCATTGCCGCGTGTCACCCCATCCGGGGCATGTAGTTAAAATTGTTGAAGTATATATATTTATATATAATGGATTGAATGAAGGTTCATTCTATCAGGTCGGTGCCTATTTACAAGCTGGGTCTTGTATGTGGATTGGATTCCTCACATCTCAGTTGGATTTGAGATCAACAAGCTAGGACTTGTTATGAGGGTTGGATTCCTCATTTCTCAGTTGGATCCAAGAACTACAAGATGGGTCTTGTAACAAAGAGCTGGGTCTCTCATAATTGTTTGGAGATGAAATTCAAATATTGATCTTATGTATTCATTCAAGTTAAATAAATAAATAAATAATTTATTCTTTTATATATATTGATTGAGAAAATGAAATAGATATTTGTTGTTCAGTTAGTTTGTGAAAAGTGGAAAATTGTCCAAAGTTTTGTGACACTGATTCACCCCTCCCTCTCAGTGTGAAGTATCCATTTCAACAATTGGTATCAGATCAAGGTTCCTTCATCACAATTTAAACACTGAAGGTAGATTTAGAAGAAATGGGTGGACAAATTGCTATCTCCACAAATGAAGCTCCCTTATTTGATGGAACAAATTATTCATCATGGAGGGAAAATATGAAAAGATATATGAAGTCAAGAGGATTTGGAGTTTGGGATTCAGTAGTAAGTAAGCCTTGACACTTAACTACTTCTAAGAGAAAAACCAAAATTGCAAAGGAAGCTAGGAGAAACAATACAATAGCTTTAAAAGCAATCCAGGATGGATTGTTAGACCAAGTTAAGGAAAATATGTGACACTACAAATCTGCTAAAGAATTATGGGTCCAACTAGAAAATTATTATTAGAATGAAACACAAGAAGAAGAGAAATCCTATCAAAGTAAGGAACAAGACTTAGATAAAGAGGATTCCTGTCAGAATAAGGAAAAATAATCTAATGAAGAGGATTCCTATTAGAATAAAGAAAAAAACTCAGAAGAAGATAATTCTTATCAAGATAAGGAAGAAGATAAAGAAAATAAAAATTGCAATCAAATTGAAGAACATAGTACAGAGAAAAATATTTCTAATTAGAATAAAATGCATGATTTGATGTTAAGGTCCTAACCCGCACATAGGTAGATCAATGTATTCGGATGTAATAAAGGTCAATATTAATAAGACCTTTC
>JASDQU010102837.1:387904-398672 GCA_032191745.1 Picea mariana
ATATGTGGAATGGGACAATGAAATGTCTCTCATAAGAAACTGATGGGACCTGTAAAAAAATAACTGATGCACAATGCCAACCAAGGTGGAGCATGTGTGGGCACTATTTTCATGCTTAGGTAGAAGCCCCACACATGACTTCAACCCAGGGAAGCATGATGTGAACAAGGTAAAGTGAAGGTGGCAACTATTTTTCATGCTTAGCTAGAAGCCCCACCTTGGATTCAACTTGGAAACATCTTTAAAGGACAAAACAAAATAAATGGGCTTGGAAAAAGGTTGCATTGAAAATGAAGGTGCAGTACACCCTCTAGAAAGGTACACATAAATGAGATATTATAATCCATTGTATGTCATGAAACCCATGCCCAAAATTCTTTCCCCCATCCATGTCAGTTCGTCCAAATGATCTAGAGAGGGATCCACTTGGGAAACACTCCTACACTTGAGGTACGATTCACCCAATAGGTCGCTTTGTCAACCTTAGCATACCTAAACTTGGAAAATTGCATAGGGTCTTTGAGCACTTGTTTATTTTGATGAGGTAGTTTGGATGTACGTTCTTAGATGGATCTTTTATTCATTTGGGTTACTTATCATGATTTATTTGAACTCATATCCTTGGAGAGTGTATTCATTGTCTTTGCAGGACCTAGTTGGTGGACAGATTTGGAAGAACAAGTCTATCTTGGGCTTCCTTCGGGCTTGAATCCCACAGGTTGGATTCCATGAACCAGACACAAGATGATGATGAAAACCTTTAGATTCCTGAGGATACACATTGGAAGACCTAACCTATCCCTTTTATATCCCAACCATTTTCTCTTGATGATAAAACATCACTTTTGAGGAGGTTGATGTCACCCTAGGGCTAGGGTTGGGGTGGTGGTGTTGATTGACTTGACACTTGGCACGTTTTGATGGATGAGGGTTTGAATTGGAGGAGAAAGGCCTAACGTATGAGAGGGAGGCCCTAGAGGGCCCAACAAATTTCACTTTCCACTCCAATGTCTTGCAAAAGTGCAAAAACGTCACCCTAGAAGAGGGATGATGTCACTTTAGGGTTTCTATTGTGCATTTTTAAAAGTTAAATTGAATTTTATAATGTGAAGGGGAAAAGCAAGGGTAGTTGACCCCTTACTTTATTTTTTACTCTAAAATTAAGTGGAAAAACACTTTTAGTAGGATTTGTATAAATAGAGATCATTTCTATCTCATTTTTATGATAGCTCTCCCATTGCGAGAAGACTAGTGGCTGAAATTTCTTCACTTCTTGGGAATTTTTGTATCTCTCTCTTGTGAAAATGACTTTTGGTGATTATATATTGGTTAATTATTGAGCTACGGTGGTGCGCACCTATTGAAGAATTCTTCTCTTGCTTATGAATGGTAATTTTGTTGGCAAACTAGGGTTTGTTCTTGCATCTATCGTGGAATTGGTAAGGAAAATATGCAATTGTTAATTCTTCTTGCATGTTTCATGTTTATTATTGGTTGAAACCCTAGGAGGATTATAAGTGCATAAACCCTCCATTAAGATTCATCTCATTTTCTAGTTTACAAGTATTTTATTGCAAGGTTTCTACGAGGAGTACAAGGGTGTACACCCTCCTTGATTTACCTTGGATTTATTTTCATACCCTAGGGAGTAAAAGGGTTTACAACCTTAGGGATTTTTTTGATATAAATCATGCATTTCAAGACTCCATTCACCTAATTTTAAAGGAACTAATCTAAAATTTGCATTGGWGAAATAAATTGTTTKCTTTGGTTAACATTATTTAACAAGATATGGATATTTTTCAAGTTGGAATCTATTGTTGATGATTTTAGGTTGCTAAAGCCTTTAGGGAGTCTTGATATACTTAGTATTCTTGGAGATATAGTTAAAAAAAATGTACAGCCACTAGGGCTGCAATAAACACTCTTTTACTTTGATTATAACTTGCATTTCAACCATCAAAACTTGCTAGAAGGATACCATAATAATCTCCATGTCATTTAGCATCTTTTGGGTGGTTTACTTGTAATATTTGTGGGTTGAAAGTTTCTACTGTAGAAATAGTTTTATATAGACATAATGCTGATAATATATCTATGCAATACTTGTTCATAACATCCTTATCTTTGTGTTGAAGTCTTATGCTTTCATACTTGAGTTATACTAGTAATTGCTAGATTATCTCTTGCATTATTTACTTGACCTTTATCATCTCATTAACCGATTTAAAAATCATTTAATTGCTGATATATATTTATTTTGACTTATGCAAATAGGGAAAACTACATTAACTTTCTTCTCCATTGGATTTTTTTATCTTGTATCTTGTCTTTTCTTGTGTCTCAAGTACAACCATCTTCTGCAGGTAATCAAGCACTTGGAAACCATAAACCACCTTCAAATCTCATTGTCAAGACACTCTACACTTAGTAACCTGAAATATAGGGGAATCATTTCCATAATCTCACTTTCCACTTCATTTTCCCCTAGGGACACCTAGGACTCCCCCTTGTGTTGGATTCATCCTTAACAAAAGTGATGGAGGGTTTATCTGAGGTGAAAGTGGGTAATCTATCCCACCATTATCTCCATCCAATGGATTGAGTCAAAATTTTCCCAACCTACAGTTTTCACAATAATATTTTGGCGTCGTTGCCAGGGTGGATTTTGAATCCTCTTTCGTGCCCTAATGACACTTTAACAAGCTACCATCCCAAATACTTTAGCACTAGATTTCCTGAAGAAGCAACTGGAAGGAATTTCCCCTACCACCCTCGATAAGATTTTTCTAAAGCTCATATGGTGACTCTGTTATGGGACGTACCCAAAAAAGGCATTACTCGATCCCCAAAAACACTTCCAAGCATCATAAGCCTTCACCCAAATAGTTTATTCCTCCATCATCTCCTACTTATCATGTTTTTCCATCTACCTCTCTTAGCCCTCCATATTCACCTACTTCCTCTACACCTATGCTCTCATATGTTCCCATTTCACCAAGTACTACCTGGAGCCCATGGGTTAAAGATGCATAAAAATCTTTAGACACGACAAAGATCCTCGGATCTCCTCAAAAACCCCCAAGGGACTTTAAGGAATGACTCCCTAGCTTTTCGGGAGATGATTTCATTACAATCAAAGATCATTTATATGCCTTCCTCTGTGATCTTGAACCCTATGGCCAACATGAAGATGTTTGGATGAGAATCTTCTCCTACACTTTTGTCAGAAGGGATAAGGAGTGGTATGATATTATCCTTCTAGTGACAATCATGAGTTGGGATCTTTTTGAAGAAAAGTTTTCCAAAAGATTAAAAAAAAACCAAGATTTTCAATCCCTTTATGATAAACTCTATAACTACAAAATAAAATCAGGAGAAAGTATAAGGGAATTCAATGATAGGTTCAATACTCTCGTGAGGAGTTTTCCTCAAGATTTCAAGCCTTATCAAAAAACCATCCTCAAGTTCTACATGTAAACCATAAATGATCCCTATGGAATTCTAATTGAAAAGGGACGCCCTATAACTTTACTTGAATACCAAGAAAGAGAATGTGAGATAGAGGAGAACATGACCTCTTCTCTCTATCAAAATGATGATTGTCTTGAAGAAATCATTCAGATAAATCAAGTTGTTGACTTTTTCATACCGAACCCTCCCCACAATATTAGGACATACCTGCAAAGGGAACGAGAGGAGGTCACTAAACAATCTGTTGATTGGGTGATGAATCTATTGGGGAAAGATAAGGAACCAACATATAAAAAAATACCTCCCCCAATAAATGAGATTTTGAAAGATGAAATGAAATGATCAGCAAGGCAGGCCGAGGACATGTTTTTACAACATATTCAACAAGTTCTAACAAATCCACGCAAAGAGAAGGAAGTTGGTGTCATAAAAAATGAGGAGAAGATTGCTTCTCTAAACAAGACAAAAAAAGAATAACTTGTAAAGGATCACGTCAACATAACCCATCAAATTTTGGATGAGGGGATTGACAACACCTTCATTTTGGAAAAATAACTTTTTCTAGACAAAGAAAAGAAGGAAGGATATTGGGGCTTGGACTTCGATGGTACGCATTCAAGTTCAGGCTCAAGTACAAGAGTAGTCTTGATATCACCAGATAATGAGACTACCTTATTCTTGTACAGGCCGCTTGAGTTTTACTGCACAGACAACATCATCGAGTATGAATCCCTCATCTTCATCATGAAACTTGTGATTGACATGAACATGAAGTCCCTACATTTAAGAGGAGACTCGTACTTGATCGTTTTATAGGTTAACAATAATTTCATTGCTAATAACCCAAGGTTGAAACAAGACAAAGATGTTTTCTGGGATGCAATGAAGAAATTTGATAGCTTCTCGATTGAAGCCATCACTAGGGAAGAGAATCATTTGGTAGACAACCTTTCTATTTCTTCATCTAATTTACAACTCTTCAAAGAGATTGGTCTCTATAAAGTGGAAGTAAATTTCAGGACTTCACTACCTGATAACTTGGAACATTGGCAGGTTTTTGATAATGAAAACTAGATTCTACGTTTTCTATAGAACGAAGGTGAATTCTCGAAAGCCCAGATAAATTTTCTAGTAGAAAAGGAAAATATTGAGATCATTGATTTACTTGACGAACCCTTACCCAAAGGTGGCATCCCCCTAGAGAGAAATTTTGATTGAAATGACATGTATAAGGGGAAGCCGTCAAGAAAAATCATTGATGAGGTCATTGAATTCAGTATTGGCACCAAGGAATGCCCAAAATGGTTAATTTTGGAAAAGGAACAATGCCCGATGAAAGGGAGGAGTTGATTTCCCTCATAAGAAAATTTAATGATGTTTTCACTTGGTCTTATGAAGATATAAAGGCTTAACAAGAGGACTTCATACAACACGCTATTCCCCTTAAGGAAGGCACAAAAACCTTCAGGAAAAAGATCAAGGAAATGAATCTGAAAGTTTCCACACAAGTTCAAAAGGAGTTTCAAAAGATGGTCGAGGTGGGAATAATTGAGCCTATCAGGTATTTGTCTTGGTTATCTAATCCAATCATTGTTAGGAAAAAGACTGGTGATATCAGGATATGCATTGATTTCAAAAATTTGAACCAAGCTTCACTTAAAGACAAGTTACAACTATCCTCTTCCACACATGGAATATCTTCTATAAAGGGTCACCAAAGAAGAGATGATGTCCATGCTTGATGGTTTCTCATGATATAACCAAGTGCTGGTAAACAAGGATGAATAACTAAAAACTGCTTTCACCACCCCTTTCGGGACTTACAAGTATTTGAGAATGGCCTTTGGATTGATCAATGCAGGGGATACTTTCCAACGTGATATAGATTACACTTTCATGGATTTGATTAGGAAAATTGTAGATATTTACCAGGATGATCTAACTGATATTTACAAGAAAATGGATTAGCACATCCAACACTTAAGAATGATTTTCCAAAGGTGCATAGAACAAAACATTTCTCTCAACCCTAAGAAATCAATCTTTGGTGTGGATAAAGGCAAGTTTCTTGGTCATATTATTTCTAAAGACAAAATCTCGATAGAACCTACCAGGATTGAAGCCATAAAAAAGATCCCTCTCTCTAAAGACAAGAAATCCTTGCAGTCCTTCTTTGGCCAAATCAAATTCATAAGGAGGTTCATTCTGAACTTTGTTGAAATTGTTAAGCCCCTTAATAGATTTCTAAAGAAGGATTCCTATTTCGAATGGGACAATGAGGTAAGTTGGATTTCCAATGTATCAAGTAAGCAATAACTATCATGCCAATCTTGGTCAGTCCAAATTTTTCTAAGGACTTCATCATATTCTCTTTCACTTCAAAGGACACCATCGCAGGAGTTCTGTTGTAAAAAAATGATCATAGGGATGAACAACTGATTTCTTTCATGAGAAATAACCTTAGGGACTCATAGCTGAATTACATCATTACCGAAAAACATGCCTACACTCTTGGCAAGTCTCTCAAGCATTTTAGAACTTATGTGCGATACAAGAAGATCAAAGCTTTCATCCCCTACCCCACTATAAAATATGTTTTATCACAACAAGATTGTCTTGGATCAAGGAGAAAATGGGTTTCACAGATACATGAATAAGATTTGAAGATAAAACCATCCAATATAATCAAATGCCAAGGGTTGGCTTAGATGTTGACATAAAGCAATCAAGAAGCCATCGATATGGGAGAAAAGGAACAAATAATTTATTACTTGAAGAACCTCATTTGCCATGATAATCTGGTGGATCATAAAAGGAGATCCCTAAGGCTCAAAGATATGAAGTATTTCTTGATAGAAGACAGTCTCAGGTGGAGGAACCTTGATGGGGTGATCCTCGAGTGTGTGAATAAGGAAGAAGTTGACAAGTTAGTTTTTGACATTCATTCAAGGTATTGTAGAGGCCATTTCGTAGATCACACTACTACCCATAGTATCTTAAGGGAAGGATACTATTGTCCCACCATTTTCTTTGACATAGATTGGTACATCATATCATGTCATCCACGTGAGTTCTTTGTCAGGAAACAATGCCTCTTTCCCTTCCCATTAAACCAGTTGTCATAGAAGCACCCTTTCAACAATGGGGACCAGATTTCATTAGCAAGTTTATGGAAAACTCAAGCAATGGTTATCGATGGGTTTTGACCATGAATGAATACCTCACCAAATGGGTAGAAGCCATCTCAAAAAAGAAATCAACATAAGAGGTTGTGATGAAGTTCCTTGAGGAAAAAAATATCACTAGATTTGACATTCTTTCCAAGTTAACCATGGATAACGCTAAATATTTTAGCTCGATGACACTCAATGAGTTTTGTTTCAAGTATGGAATCTTTTTTTCACACTCAAATTATTATCCTGAAGAAAATGAATTAGCGGAATCCAACATCAAAACCATCATGAATATTGTAAAGGAAATTGTTGGGGAAAAAAAWAAAAGTTGGTATAGCAAGATTAAGTATGCCTTATGGGAAGACTACACAACTACTAAGACCTCTACCGGGAAAACCCCTTTTGATTTAGTTTACGGATTAGAAGCACACCTAGCTATAAACCTCCAGATTCTAGCAATACAAATAGCTGAAAAATTTTCCACATATAAAGAAGCATTGTAGGGGCGAATTGACCAACTTATGGAATTGGATGAAAATTGAAGAATTTATTTTGATCAAATGGAAAAGAACTAAGAAAATGTAAAAGGGAATTTTGATTTTCGAGCAACGAAAAAATATTTCAAGAATGGGGAGCAGCTCTTAATGTGGGACAAGAGGAGAGAAAAACCAAGATTGCACCAAACGTTTGACAGTCTGTGGTTGGGGCCCTACAAGATAGAGGAAATATCTGAGCCAGACTATTTTTATTTGTCTACAACATAAGGGAGGAGGATGCCATTACTGRTAAATGGATCCCTCCTCAAACATTATTTTGAAGGTGGCACTTGACTTCTTTAGGGCCCGAGCCCTAGGTAAGCATGTAGGTCATMTTGCTTTCCTTGCATTTGCATATTGATTTCTCATGGTAGTTTAGTTGAATTTCATTTTTCATTTTTTTMTACTTGCATATTTCTTTCATYATATTACATGTTTAGTTTAGAGAGTTTTTGAAAAAATGAAAAAAATTMTTTCTATATTAGTTGTTTTGAGATTTGATATATATGGACGAGGGGTGATAGAACCACCCTAGATTTTACAGTTTTATGTTTTAGTGTAGGCACATGTCCACCAAGAGATGTTGTGGTTCTCATGCACACTACGATGAGTACATGTCCCCAAGTAGGAGCCATATGTTATCCCCAACTCCTAGGGATGACTATGGATATGATGTCTYGAGTTCCTCAGATTGGAGAAATGGAGTACCGAGAGAAAGCTTGACCAACAATTTCCACTTGCACAGATAGTGACCCACCTCTCCACCATAGTTCCAGGTTCATGATGAGGGTATCCACCACATCATATGGCTTYTGGAAGAAATTGGGTCTTTCTCCATGAGGTACAAGTCAGGTATTATGGTGAGTAYAATTTCAATATTTGAGGCATTTGAGTTTGTTACATTTTAAACTACTTTTGATTACATAACGTCTGCTTGGAAATTATGTTCTTTTCCTTGTTTCACTTTGGTGGTTGACATTGCACCCTAGTAAGTGGGTCACCCTTAGGGATAGGTGTGCCACTAGGAGGTCCTCTTGACATTTCATCATGCCATTATTGACCATACTTGTCACTTTCCACACTTTATCCCCTCATCTCCTTACCTTTTTGGGATTTTCGAGTGTACATAGCCAAGAAGGGATTATCCCTCATTTCATGGGAAGAAGGGGTTGAAGGCCCAAAGGCTTGTATCTAGAAAAAGATAAAATCCAATCATGAACCTTTTGGATGCTCACCTAGGGATCCCTAGGACAATGAAATGTCTCTCATAAGAAACTGATGGGACCCATAAAAAAATAACTAATGGAAAATGCCAACCAAGGTGGAGCACGTGCGAGCACTATTTTTCATGCTTAGGTAAAAGCCCCACACATGACTTCAAATTGGGGAAGAATGATGTGACTAAGGTAGATTCAAGGTGGGAACTATTTTTCATGCTTAGGTAGAATCCCCACCTTGGATTCAACTTGGAAACATATTAAAAGGAAAAAAGGCAATAAATGGGCTTGGGAAAAGGTTGCATTAAAACGAAGGTGCAGTACACCCTCTACAAAGGCACCCATAAATGAGATACTATGATCCCTTGTATGTCATGAACACCATACCCAAAAGTATTTCCCCCATCCATGTCACTTTTTCCACATGACCTAGAGAGGGATCCACTTGGGAAACACTCCTAAACTTGAGGTGTGATTCACCCAATAGGTCTCTTTGTCAACCCTCCCATACCTAAACTTGGAAAATTGCATAGGGTCTTTGAGCACTTGTTTATTTTGATGAGGTAGTTTGGATGTACATTCTTACATGGATCTTTTATGATTTCGTTTACTTATCATGATTCATTTGACTTGAGATCCTTGGAGAGCGTAATCATTTTCTTTGTAGGACCTATCTAGTGGATAGTTTTGGAAGAAAAACACTAGCTTGGGCTTCCTTGGGGATTGAAGCCCACATGTTGGATTCCATAGCCCACACACTGGACTTTGATGATATCCTTTGGAGGTTTGAGGAGACACCTTGGAGGACCTAAGCCAACCCTTTTCTAACCCAACAATTTTCTCTCGAGGCTAAAATGTCACTTTTGAGGAGGTTGACGTCACCTCGGGGATACAGTTGGGGTGGTGGTGTTGGTTGACTTGACAATTGGCACATTTTGATGGTGTTGGACCTTGGTTATGGAAGGAAGTGAAGAAAAAGGAAGGAAAGGTAAAAAGTGAGCTTCGCGGGAGACACAGTAACTGTTACCGAGTCGAAGTGAACAAAAGAGCAGGAAGGATGGAGAAAAGTACGRAAAAKCAAGCTATTGGACAAGAAGATCAGGGATGACAGATCAKAAAGAAAGAATGATCATGGACAACTCAGCAAGAAGAGAAAGCCATCATTGGATTCTTTGGAGCACCACGAGATGAAGAAGGAAAGAMAGGTTGGCAAAGCCTGGAAAAAGCGAGTCAAGTTGAACTAGGGTTTTAGACACCTAGGGTTTTGGTAATTAGGGTTTTTKACACCTAGGTTTCAACCTAAGGCTATTGGTGAGGGACTATAATGTATAAATAGAGGTCGAGAGGACCTAGGTCGGGTCRGTACTAGTGTTGGGTATTGATATTGATTGTTGTTGGTTAAGAGAGTATTGTACTGTGAGAGAGAGGAGTGTTGAGAGTGAGAGCCTTCTGGTATTGTAAGATCTTCAGYTGGGTGTGAATATCAAGTCCTGCAGCTGGGTGCRCAGGAAGGTGGGAGACAAAAAGAAKAAGAGAGAAGATCTGMTGACTAAGAGTGTATATYAGAACTATAAGCTTTACCTTAATATATCATAAGCACAATTTTTTGGACGTAGCCCTAGAGAGAGGGTGAACCACGTATATCTGGTGTTATGTGTGTGTGATTGCTGCCTAGATCTYTRTCATTKTTATACTGTTAATTTCATTATTGTGTTAGATCAGATGTATGGCTACGCAGAGTAGATCTAACTAATAAAGAGATATATGAATGTTGGATTATTATTGTATTAGTTCCACTTGATATTCCCCTGGTTGTAGACATATTTGTTTTGCAACCCCCCTCTTATCTACTTCAGGTGAGACTGCATCTACTTCGCAGGTATTGCCGAAAGAGCCAATAGTTAGGGATTGTTGGTGTGCTCTTGGAGTGAACCCTAGGTCTGCCCCTGTGCCAACAAATGGTTCCGTTGTTGGGACCAGACTCTGTGTAAAGGAATGTCAAGGTGGTTCTTATTGAAGACAGAGATTCAGAAGTGGATAGAGGATCAAGAGAAGGACTTCACATAATCCCAGAACAAGAACTATAAACTGAGTATTGAAGATTGGCTACAAATATACATTTTCACCGACATTCACGAGATTTTCTTTGGTGGAATCCACCAAGAGTCGTTTGAATGCTTGGCTAGGTTAGACGATACCCAATTTGAGATCATATCTAGACCTCCTGTGGTATGGATGTCGGAATTGATTAAGAAGGTTAAGAGAGTTGACAATGCTGTATCAAGGGTTGTAGATCACTATTTTGATAGTACCATTGGAGGGTATATCATCGAGTTTGTTGTTGACAGAACATAATCGTATAGCCAAG
>JASDQU010102837.1:399065-424160 GCA_032191745.1 Picea mariana
AAGAGGCCTGTGAACATTGCTATCTGAATCAAGTGCTATTTCTGTTCAAGTGCTATTTCTGTTGCTATTTCATATATCATTTCTGTGTATTGTGAAGATTATGCTGGATATTATACTGTTATTCTGTTATTTCTAGCATTTCGTTTCTGTTCTGCATATTTTATATATCTGGTATATTGCATTTGATCTCAACAATGAGGAAGATAGCCTTATCAAGGAATTGAGGCATACCTCAGTAATCGCTAAAGAAAAATTACATAATCCTAAGACTGATGTTACAGTTGCAATAGAAGAATGTTATGTTAACATTTATCCCATGGAAAAAGTAGAAGAAGAACTATCAAAGGCCAAACATAAAGTTGATTGGAGTCTCTATGAATACCACTATGTCCATAATTATTCAGACTTGTTGGCCCTTGGTTATGGAAGGAAGCAAAGAACGAGGAAGAAAAGGTAAAAAGCGAGCTTCGTGGGAGACACAGTGACTGTCACTGGGTCGAAGTGAGAAAAAGAACATAAAAGATGGAGTGAAGTGCGAAAAAGAAAGCCGTTGGATGAGGAGATCAAGGATGACAGATCAACAAGGAAGATGGACCGAGGATGACTCAGGAAGTGAAAAAATCCAGCATTGGATGCTTTGGAGCACTGCGAGAGGAAGAAGGAAAGACAGGCTGGCGAAGCCCATAAAAAGAGGGTCAAGTTGACCTAGGGTTTTATACACCTAGGGTTTTGGTAATTAGGGTTTTGACACCTAGGTTTCAACCTAAGGCTGTTGTTAAAGGACTATAATGTATAAATAGAGGTCAAGAGGACCTAGGTCCGGTCGGTACTGTAGTTGAGCCTTGTTACTGATTACTGTTCATTAGAAGAATCTTGTATTAAGGGTGAGAGAAGTGCTGAGAGAGAGAGCCTTCTGGTATTGTAAGGTCTTCAACTGGGTGTGAAGATCAAGTCCTATAGCTGGGTGCATAGGAAGGGGAAGAGGAAGAGAGAAAGAGAGAAGGAGAGAGAGGATTTGCGGGCCAAGAACTGTAAGCTTTATCTTAATATATCATAATCACAGTTCTGTGGACGTATCCCTAGAGAGAAGGTGAACCACGTACATCTGTTGTTGTGTGTGTGTTTAATGCTTTGAGTTCTGTCGTTGTTATATTGTTATCTGCATTATTGTATTAGATCAAATCTATAGCTATGAAGGATAGATCTAGCTAGTTGAATGATAGATGCATGTTGTGTTGCTATTGTAATAAGAACCACTTGATATTCCCCTGGTTGTAGACATATCTTTCTTGCAACCCCCTCATAGATGCTTCGAATGAGACTGCATCTGCTTCACAGTTGCTACTGAAAGGGCCAGTAGCTAGGGCTTGTTGGTGCGCTCTTGGAGCTGAACCCTGGGTTTTCCCCTGTGCCAACAAATGGTTCCATTGCCGGGACAAGAATCTTTTTAAGGGAATGTCAAGGTGGTTCCCATCAAAGACAGATATCCAGAAGTGGATAGAGGATCAAGAGAAGGACTTCGCTAAAGCCCAGAACAAGAACCCTAAACTGACTACTGAAGATTGGCTACAAAGATACATCTTCATTGACATTCACGAGATCTTCTTTAGAGGAATCCATCAGGAGCTACATGAGTGATTGGCTAGGTTAGCTGACAGACAATTTGAAATAAGATCTAGACCTTCTGTGGTTTGGACACAAGCATTGATCCAGAAGGTCAAGAGAGTCGACAATGCTGTATCCAGAAGGTCAAGAGAGTTGACAACACTGTATCCAGGGTAGTAGATCACTGGTTTGATAGTACCATTGGAGGGTATATCATCGAGTTTGCTGTTGACAGAACATAATCGTATAGCCAAGCTGAGAGATACTTTTTCAAAGGACCCAGAGGAAAATTTTTGCACTTCCTGAAGCTAAGAATCAAGATTCTCTTGCATGAAAACCACATCTTGAAGATACAGTAGACTGGTCAGACCTGAAAAGGCTAATGTTCAAGATCTTAGACAATGACAGCGACATAGAAGTAGGACATACACGCAGTGGGAAAGTATTCCGAGGAGTTCACCTTGAGAACTTGTTTAAGCAAAACTACGAAGAAGAGGGTTTCTATAGTGGAGAAGAGGTACATCTAACCGAACAAGAGCATCCAGAGCCCACCAGAACAGAAGAAGGGGAAGCTGAAGAACTGCACCAAAGCGAGCCAGAAACCTCAGGAACTACGTGGACTAATGAAGTAAGTAATGTTAATCCTCCTATTGTCCCAACGATACTTAGTAGTCAGAATAGCCATAACCACTAGAGTCTTCATAGTACTGTTACTAGTAGCTCAACATCTACTCAGACAAGAACCCTAGTCATCTCTATGGAAGATTGTTATCACTGAAATTTCATCCGCAAAAAATTACAAGAATCCAACATCTTCAAATAGCTATGAGTCCACCCATGGACCAAAATTACCAAAAAATCATTTCCAAAAGGTCCAAAACTATACAACCAGTTACAAAATCAAGATGCGCTATGACTACACAGGGCACGCACGTGCACATGCGCCATCCAGAAATGCAAGAAAAGTGCACATGTGCACGATGCATAACTGTGGGCGCTAAAAGCCACAAACACCTGAGAACGACGCATTTATGATGTTGGTTGGCCTCCCACCTACTTTTGGTTCAGCTTCCAAGTCGATTTGACACCCAAATCTTGGATGGATCCGGCTGGGTGGCTGGTCAAAGACCTAAAGGTGCCCTAAACAATCCCTTTTCACACTAAAATCTGGTTGGACAATACCTCAAAGTGGTGCTATAAAGCAAGTCCATGGGTACACTACATTTTTTCAAGGAATTCATTTGCAAGGTTATGTTGCTGCTGTTCTCTTGGGGAATCTTCTTTTCTTATCAAGAGCATACTAGAACCATTTCATTTGGGTAATCCACATCACCTTTTGAGTGGGTTAGCTTGGGATTGTTTCACCATTTCTTTCAAGTTTCAAAGTTGTAAGAAGAGCTCAATTGTGGGGGTCCAAGAGCCCTCCCTTGGAGGAAGAAGGGACCCAAAGTCCTCTTTCTTCTCGGTGTTTTCTTTTCACTAATACAATCCTTTCCATTGGTGACATGGGTCTTGTTTGTTTCTTGTTCTTATGTCCTTATGCTCAATAGTTTAGTTGTTCTTTCCTTTCTTAGTTTAATTATTAGCTTAGTCTTTTATGTTTATTTTTCTAACCATTTCCTTCACTGCTGTCTTGCTTAGCTAACCCAACTAAGCTTGTAAGCACCTCTATTTTGCTCATTCAGGTGACAAAAGAGGTGCAATAGATTGGTGACTCCACATCCAGATCAAGAACTGTAGGAGGTACTCCTGGGCCCGTATCAATGGGCACTCAAAGAACTTCAACAACTCACAAGCTGCCAAAGTGTCATGAACCGCCGGCTCCTCAATGGCCACAGCCTCCCTGAGATATGACCAATCTCTCTCTCTCTCCAGTGAACTGACATCATCCAAAATGATCACCTGCAATCACATAATCCAGTTCTCGATCAACCATCTCAAACATAAACACATTAAAAATCTCCAAAAAAGATAAGTTTGGCACCCATCAGCTTTTCCTCCAAGGCGGGACTGTTTAACCCCATAGGTATGCACACATGCATGCCTATTCACCCCACAGGCGCACACACATGCGCGCCTGTCCATCCCACAGGCGCGCACACATGCACGCACACATGCGCGCCTGTTCATCCCACAGACGCGCATGTGTGCGTGCCTGTTCATCCCATAGGCGCGCATGTGTGCATAACTGTCAGCCATACAAAGGCACCTTCATGCGCCCCTGTCACGTAAACAAGCATGCATCAGAGCACGCCTGCCCACTACACAGCCACGCACCCATGCACAGTTGTTTAGCTTACAGGCACGCATACCATGCGTTCCTATTTTTCTCATTAGGGAACCCCCGCGCATGGATATTTGGACAATAGGCACACATATTTCTCAATAACTCATGCACTGGGGGGCCCACACCCACAAAACCCCCTGTACAACCCTCCGTACATGCCTTGCCCACAAATAGAAAACCTAATTCTATGCAGGACGATAAGACAACTAACTTGAAGCTCGCTGGTCCTGAATTGACTGCCTCGTTCTCTCGAAATCTCGAAATATCCTTTGAATATCTCTCGTCCAATCACTCTGATAGCAGGTACAAATGAGGTGGCAATGTGGGCCCTACAACTATATATAGTCCTTTTTGCCAAACTTCCAGACCCCATTCCGGGAGCTCCGGGTGTCCGTTTTTCGATCCGTCTTCAGCCACAGGATCAACACCCCTTCCTCTACATCAAGACAGTCCCCAGGCCATTTTTCATCCTTAGCCTTTGGGGAGCCATTTTTCCATACCCCGTCCAGGTACGCATGCTCATGTTCAAAATTATCAAATAAATGCTTGTATGTTCGATTCTCTTCATATATTGTTCACGTCAGACATTTGGTTTTCATGTGTGCAGGTACTTGGTCATCATACACCAGCGCAACCCCTTTAGGTATATAATCAGCACTGGAATGTAATCATTCCCTCTGAATCTCAATTTCATCCCCAATCACACCCTCTAAAATTTGCCTTTAGGGTCTCCATCCCCGGCTCTGTAGTACCGCCACCTCCACTGCATTTTGGGTACTGTCACCCGGTAACACTCTCCCCCACATGAGTTGTCCCATTCATAAACCCCTTGGCACTTTGACACTCATGCTGTTTTCAACCTTTAGAGATGGGAGTCCCGATAGTCTTACATCATGTCACGAATCAACCACATACTCCTTCTCCTCATTTTGCTAGCCTTCCTAACGGACTCCCAGGGCACTTCCTCACGGATTATTTTGACTACACTCCTACAACATCATTTACCATCCATTTCACCCATCATCAATCTGCCCATCCTCAGATTTCCCTCCATACATTTCCCTACTACAGAAACCAGCCTATGGGGCCCCAACCCTCCACTTTTTTTTTTCCACCAACTTGTGCCATCCCTGGGCCAAGCCATCCTACACTAGGGCACCCGTTTCTGTATCTGCATTATTATCCCCACTGATTTTTTAATTCTTTTTTTAACTAAGCCGTTGTTTCCAACATTTTACATAGCTTTTTGTCGTCACCTTTGGTGACCTTCCTGGCAAACGCAACCCATGTTGCCCTTGGATGGGGCACTCCTTATCATCTACTCCTATTTGACATCGTCCAAAAACTCTGAGTATCCCGCAGACCACCTACCTCTGCTCTCTGAGTTTGTTCACCTTGTCCCACTTCTAGCACAACTTATCCCACGTCTCATTGTCCCCCCTGACACTCGACTTCATTGAACGGTTGCAACCACTTACACTTCGCATATATCCCCAACCAAGGGCAGTGTTGAGTCTCCATTCATCTTGACTTCATACATGTACTTCCTTAGTTCCTAACCTCACCTAGTAGATTTCACACAACCCTTTGCTTCTTGGATTCACATCTCCCTTTTTTGTCGACATCAACACAGTTTCTAGAAGGGCGACAATATCTTGCCTCTCATTACCTTTCTAATGAGAAGTCTCAGACGACACAGGGAGAACCATCATTACTCCCTGCTTTCGTTGACCCCCATAACATTCAACTTCAACACTTTCTCATGTTACGGTGGGTCTTACTTTGCGACTATTGCAGTTGTTTCTTACATTTTCCGAACACCTCTGAACTTGGCTGGGCTATCAATGCCCACAGAATCCGTGATACTTCTTATAGGTGTCATTGCCTACTATTCAAAGTATGTTCCTCATCAGAATTTTCCTCTGCCTTTATCAAAACCACCCCCGAGGGCGCTGTAGTTGTCTACATCCACACACAGTTTCAGTTACTGTACAACACCCTTTTTTGAGTTACATAACACAAGCATGGGGCATGCCTGCCTCGTTTGTACGTAATTTATTTTACACACCTGTGGAAGGTTGGGTCCTACAGGTTCCCTTCTCCCTCCAACGGGTCACTCTTGATACTCTCACTATCGCTCTTTCTTACAACGGTACTCTCAGTAGAAGAAACATTGATGGATTTCGGCTATCCGTATGCTCCTAACCTCATCCATCAGGGGGCATCTGTTATCACTGAAATTTCATCCGCAAACGGTTATAGGAATCCAACATCTTCAAATAGCTATGAGTCCACCCATGGACCAAAATTACCAAAAAAACATTTCCAAAAGGTCCAAAACTATACAACCAGTTACAAAATCAAGATGCGCTATGACTACACAGGGCACGCGCGCACATGCACCATCCAGAAATGTAGGAAAAGTGCACATGCACACGATGCACGGCTGTGGGCGCTAAAAGCCGTGCACACCTAAGAACGAAGCATTTATGATGTTGGTTGGTCTCCCACCCACTTCTAGTTCAGCTTCCAAGTCGATTTGACACCCAAATCTCGACTAGATCTGGCTGGGTGGCTGGTCAAAGACCTAAAGGCGCCCTAAACAACCCCTTTTCACACTAAAAGTTGGTTGCACAATACCTCAAAGTGCTGCTATAAAGCAAGGCCATGGGTGCACTACATTTTTTCAAGGAATTCATTTGCAAGGTTATGCTACTGCTATTCTCTTGGGGAATCCTCTTTTCTTATCAAGAGCATACTAGCACCATTCCATTTGGGCAATCCACATCACCTTTTAAGTGGGTTAGCTTGGGATTGTTTCACCATTTCTTTCAAGTTTCAAAGTTGTAAGAAGAGCTCAACTGTGGGGGTCCAAGACCCTCCCTTGAAGGAAGAAGGGACCCAAAGTCCTCTTTCTTCTCGGTGTTTTCTTTTCACTAATACAATCCTTTCCATTGGTGACATGGGTCTTGTTTGTTTCTTGTTCTTATTTCCTTATGCTCAATAGTTTAGTTGTTCTTTCCTTTCTTAGTTTAATTCTTAGCTTATTCTTTTATGTTTATTTTTCTAACCCTTTCCTTCACTGCTGTCTTGCTTAGCTAACCCAACTAAGCTTGTAAGCACCTCTATTTTGCTCATTCAGGTGCAAAAGAGGTGCAACACAGATGAAATGAGACTCCCTATCTTTAGAGGAGATGGATATGAAGATCTAGATCAACACTGGTTTCTGTGTGAAGCCTTATGGAATATTAAAAGTATCACCGATGAAGCCATCAAGAGAACCTAGTTTAGCACTATGCTAAGGGACCGCGCACTGAGATGGTACATGAAACTTATCCAAGGAATGGCACAACGTAAGCCCCTGAATGAGATCAAGAATGCATTGATTACATAGTTTAAGAAACCTAAGTCAGAGTCACAATGTATTACATAACTAAAAAAGATTAATCAAAATGTAGAAGAACCTGTTTGGGAGTTCGACCAGAGATTCAAGACTCTGACATGCCGATTAACTTTTCAAATCCCCGATGAATAGAACAAAGAATGGTTCATCGCTGTGATGTTACCACACATAAGAGTTCCTCTGATGCAGCAGAAGATTGCATCTCAGGTAGAAGCTTTGGAGATTGCCATGAAGCTTGAATCAACACCGATGGGAGAATCTAGCTCAGGCATTAGCCAGATCATGAGGCAATTAACTAGTTTGTCTTTACAAGTTGAGGATATGAAGAAAGATAAGGGAAAAGACAAAAGGGAATATATCTGGTATGTAAGATGCAGATCTGAAGGCCATGATAAGGAACACTGTCCCTTATTTCATGAGTACTTGGCATAAGGGGCACCGAGCCCCTTAAAGCAAGTTAACCTACCCTGGTGTGATGTATCCAGAAATAGGCATCGCCCAGGTGAGTGCTACTACATGCAGAAGTATGTTTAGACACCCACAAACTTGTATTGTACATTCTGTAAATCAGTGGGGCATGATGATCGAGATTGTAGAGATTATGATCTCATGCATGAAAGGTCGAGAGACATATACAAGATTCAAGGTGAAGTACAAAAAGAAGGAAACACTTCGCGGTACAACTCTTTGGGAAGAGGAAATTTCACTCGTCGCGATGGCTACAGAGGAGGAGGAGGAGGAGGAGGTATGGGCCGAGGCCGAGGACAAATAATCTATTACAACTGCGCGCAACTAGGACATTTAGCAAGGAATTGTATGAATCCTTGCACAACCTGTAGTTACTGTAACTCCTTCAAGCATGTCATAGAAGAATGCCCTATGCTGTTAGCTAAACTTTAGGAAAGACGAGGACCTCAATAGAACCCACAAGTACAACTGATATATGCTGAACCTCACAGAGCAGATCCTAGAGTCGCTGTTATCACTCAAGGTGGCGCTGCTACAGGAGAAGACAGAGTAGCCCAAGGAAAGACTAAAAACAACCACAGAGTCAGGAAATATACAAAAAAGACCCCAACGTTTGATGCTAAGAAAGAAAGAAAGATATTCGAGGAGGCAAGAAAATAGTTCAAAGGAGATCAAGGATCTTCATCAAAGAGACAACCAGAAATCAAAGAATATGGCATGCCTCAGGCGTTTGATTCGTCTGCATCGCCAACAAAAGGGAAAAAGGTAAGCAAACTCATGGGATTTTTGTACACTTGTGTTAATCTAATTCAAGATAAAGGCACTGTACAAGAGTTACAAGGTTTAATCAAGCAGTATGAGCTAGGAAAGATAGACCCCTTACTAAATAAGGTAGTGCACCAAATTGGAAAAAAGAGAAAGAAAAATAAAGAATTACACTTGAATGCTCGGATAGGAGAGTATGAGATAGACTATGTGGTCCTCGACTTAGGGTCAGAGGTCAATGTCATGACGAAGCAGACTTCGGAACTAATGGGAAAACCCAAGCTGATATATTCCCCTATGAGGCTTTGCATGGCTAATCAGCAAGCTGTCAGCCCATTTGGACGATTAGAGCATGTCCCAATGGACATTGATGGAGTAAGAACCTTTGCAGATTTTGAGGTAATTGAAATTGTTGATGATAGCTGCCGTTACCCTGCATTATTAGGAATTGATTGAGCCTTCGACAATTCCAATGTTGTTGATCTAATGAAAAGACACATGACATTTGAGAAAGATGGTGTAGGGCCTGTGTTTGATTTAGTATGAGGCCAATAAGGTCTCGAGGAGATAATCCATCTTGAGGATATTAAGATCCTTGATCGAGAGGTCACGCAACCCTAAGGGAGATTAGGGGGGTCTGCATCAAGTGGTATCAGAGCCTGAAATTGTTTTCGGGTAGCGGAAAAGAGCTCGAAGTTGTACTCTCTGTGTGAGAAACAGTTAGTGCAATGCCACCAAGGAGACATGTGGAGCCGCCTATATCCAATCACACTGTATAAAGAGAAATGAGAGAGCTTCATGAAATATTAGAGGCGATAGAGGCAACATAGAGGAGGGCACCTGATGTTGGAGACACCAGTGATGTAGAAAGTGAAGAAATAGAAGTTGAAGAAACTATAGGGGAAAATGTTGCTGAAGAACGCTTGTTGAGAGTAGTTGTTAAATTGGGATCTAGAGCAAATATAGACATGCCAATGTATGAATGCAACTTGGATGTTGAAGAATTGTTGGATTGGATAAGATCCATGGACAAATATTTCAGCTATGAAGATATCGATGAGGAGAAGAAGGTGAGACATGATGTCACTAGGTTGAAAGGACATGCAACACTGTGGTGTGATGAACTGCGGGATGAGAGGAGAAGCAAAGGCAAGTATAAGATAAATAATTGGCACAGAATGGTATCCAAGCTCAAGGCTAAATTCATGCCCAAATATTATCAGATAAATATCTTTAGGAAGTTGCAGAACCTGAGACAAAAGTGTATGACAGTGTAAGAGTACACATAAGAGTTCTACAAGCTAAATATCAGGACTGGACAACGAGAGAAGGATGAGGAAAAATTTGTGAGGTATATAAATGGCCCGAGGTATGAAATCCAGGATGAGATCAACATGATGCCCATGAGGAAAGTAGAGGATGCTTATCAGATTTCTTTGAAGGCAGAGGAGAAGTTGGTCGAGAAACAGAGTCAATGAAATAGAGGCATAAGCCCAAGCAAAGGCAAGGGAGTTTTCCATGACAAGGCACATAAACCCAAAGACGATACTAAGAAACCAAATAGTCACTTAGAAAGATGAGGAATTTCTTGAGGAAGATAAAGTGGTGGAAGAAATTCTTCTAGGGGAAGAGGAAGAAGAAAAGGAGGAGAGATACGATGTTATGCTTGTGGAAAGACAGGACACATGTCTTGGGAATGTCCCGAGAAAAAGAAAGAAGGAGGTGAAGCTCACATTTCAGAATCTGAGAAGCTGAATGTTGAAGAAAAAGGAGAATAAGATGGAAGATCTCTAATGTTGAGGAAGGTTCTCTTGAAGCCAGAACCAAAAGTTGAAAAACCAGTGTAGAGGAACAATTTGTTTAGGACAACTTGCAAGAATAAAGACAGAGTATGCAAGGTGATAATTGACAGTGGGAGAAGTGATAATCTAGTATCCACAAAGATGATGGAAAAATTGGATTTGGGGACAACTGTACATCCAAATCCATATAAATTCTCATTGTTGGCACTAGGCCGAAGTAGAAAGAAGGATGATTGTGGGAAAGAAAGCGTGCAGAGGGAGAAACAACAGTTGGTAAGAAACATAACTCGCACGCATGCAAGAAATCGTGCACAAGGAAAGCGACAGCTGGAGGAAGAACAACACGCGCGTGTCAGAGGAAGACCTAACGTTGGTAGGGTTAGGGTTTTGGTAATTCTTTGTAAATGGATGAAGAGACCGAAATGTATAAATATAGATACATAGTTCATACAACTCAACATAGCGATAATTTCTACGCGGACCCCGAGAAAGGTACATTCGATCACTGTATACTTCTATTAAAATATTGCTATATAACAAAGGTGTAATGACAATGGAATCAAATAGCTAGACTTCCCTGCGTGCATGGGGGATGGGGGAAGCACTGACAGAGAGAGGATAAATGGAAGAAGGTGAGGATAAAGGCAAGAAGGAGGAGGAAATCTTGGACTCAATCTTGATGGATGACGACCAACTTAACTGGATCTTGGCGTCATCAGGAACGACGCGTAGTGGAGTACCCTACCAATATAAGGTGAATACCAAGAAGAGAGTTGTATCCACAAGGGAGGGCTTGGCAAGCGATGAGGAAGAGGTAGAGGATCTTTAGGTTGTGGAGCAGATTGAGGAAATCATGCACACAACCTATGAGAGGAAAACAAGAGGCCCAAGAACGGGAGGAGAAGGCAGCCATCCTTTACATATTAATGTTAGTGTGGAACCCATAAACCCATGTGTGACCAATACACCAAAGAGAACACCACTGTTTAGACAACCGAAGTTTGGAAGAAGCCTAACATAAAGAATTCCATCTACCATAGGAGAAACAACTAGAGGAGCCAGTCCAGGTAGTACTAGTCAAGTATCTACACCACGCGACGGAGGTAGTAGTTCAATGTTTAGAATGGCAGGACACAATCCCACTATCAGATTACCATAATTTCTAGGAGAAGTAGAAAAAGATCCTAAGAAGCATTTGTTCATTTTTGCAAATATCTGGGAGGAAAAACAGATCACTGATGAAGATACCAAACACGTGCAGCTAGCGATCACGCTAAGAGACTATGCACTAGATTGGTACATGAGCCTAGACAAAAACAATGCCCCTGGGACGACGAGGACACTGGTAGACATTAAGAATCTATTGATTAATGAGTTCCAGAAGCCGAGCTCAGAGGATTAGTACATGAACTAGATGATCAAGATAAGACAGAGACGAGGAGAGTCTGTATGGGAGATTGACCAGAGATTCAAGTGACTAAAGGGGAAGTTAAAATACCTTCTGACCGAGATGTAGCACCGGCACCTATTTTTCAAATCACTACTCCCACATCTAAAATATCCCTTACGACAACATAAGTTTAAGATGCAGGAAGAGGCTTTATAGGCAGCCTTGCAACTGGAAGAGAACTAGTACCAGCAAATGGACCTTGCTATTGAAGAATTGAAGGAGGATTTGAAGAATCTAACATTTTAGTTGAACCAAAATAAGAACAAGGACAAACGAGAATTCGTTTGGTGCACCACATGTAGGATGGAAGGACACCACAAGAACGAATACCCAACATTCACGTAGTATATGGAAACCAGCATGCCAAATTTGCTACCATAGGGAGGATTATGGTGCGAAATATGAAAGAAAATGGGTCACGACCCTTATCATTGGACGATGATGCAGAAGTACTAGATAGTTCCAAAGAGTTATTATTGCACCTTTTGTAAGTTGGTAGGCCACGATGACAAATATTACAAAACTATGGATCCAATGCAGGAAATAACATCAGATGCATACAGGGTACAAGCCAAAATGATGACTGGGCAAGCAACACCACAGTTCAATCAATCCCCAGCTCCATATAACACTATGCAACAACAGTACAATACTGCGTAGAAACCATACAATAATGCATAGCTGCAGTACAACCCGATGCAACCCCAGTATAATACCGCACAGTATAATCAGGCACCATAGTACAACGTGTCGATAGGGGACCAAGCATGCTATCGAGGAGGAAGGGACACAATGAAGTCATACAACGCAGCAGAGCCAAAATTTCTACGTGGACCCTGAGGAAGGTACATTCGATCACTGTATACTTCTATTAAAATATTGCTATATAACAAAGGTGTAATGACAATGGAATCAGACAACTAGACTTCCCTGTGTGTATGGGGGACGGGGGAAGCATTGATAGAGATAGGATAAATGGAAGAAGGTGAGGATAAAGGAAAGAAGGAGGAGGAAATCTTGGACCTGATTGTGATGGACGACGACCATCTTAACTAGATCTTGGCATCATCAGGAATGACGCATAGCAGAGTACCATAATGATATAAGGTGAATACCAAGAAGAGATTCGTAGCCATGAGGGAGGGCTTGGAAGGTGATGAGGAAGAGGTAGAGGATCTCCGGCCTATGGAGCAGATTGAGGAAATCCTGCGCACAACCTATGAGAGGAAAACAAGAGGGCCAAGAATGGGAGGAGAAGGTAGCCATCCTTTCCATATTAATGTTAGTGTGGAACCCATAAACCCATGTGCGACCAATACACCAAAGAGAACACCACTGTTTAGACAATCGAATTTTGGAAGAAGTCCGACAACAAGAAGTCCATCTCTTGTAGGAGCAACAACTAGAGGAGCCAGTTTAGGTAGTACTAGTCAAGTATCTACACCACACGACGAAGATAGCAGTTCAATATTTAGAATGGAAGGACACGATCCCACTATCAGATTACCAGAATTTCAAGGAGAAGAAATAGAAGATCCTGAGAAGCATTTGTTCATTTTTGCAAAGATCTGGGAGGAAAAACAAATCACTGATGAAGATACCAAACTCACGTAGCTAGCGATCACGCTAAGAGACCGCGCACTAGACTAGTACATGAGCCTAGACACAGATAGTGTCCCTGGGACGACGATGAAACATGTATTAAGAAGCTATTGATAAATGAGTTCCATAAGATGAGCTTAGAGGATCAGTACATGAACGAGATGACCGATATAAGACAGAAACCAGGAGAGTCTGTATGGGAGATTGACTAGAGATTCAAGCGACTAAAAGGGAAGTTAAAATACCTTATGACCGAGATGCAACACCAACACCTATTTGTCAACTCACTACTCCCACATCTAAAATGTCCCTTACGACATCAGAAGTTTTAGACGTAGGTAGAGGCTCTACATGCAACCTTGCAGCTGGAAGAGAACTAGTACTAGCAAATGGACCCTGCTATTGAAGAATTGAAGGAGGATTTGAAGAATCTAACATTTCAGTTGAACCAAAATAAGAACAAGGACAAAGGAGAAGTCATTTGGTGCACCACATGTAGGACAAAAGGACACCACAAGAATGAATGTCCAACATTTGCGTAGTATATGGAAACCAACATGCCAAACCTGCTACCACAAGGAGGATTATGGTGTGAAATCTGCAAGAAACTGGGTCACGACCCTTATCAATGCACAATGATGCAAAAGTACCAAACAATTCCAAATAATTCTTATTGCACCTTTTGTAAGTCAGTAGGTCACGATGAAAAAGATTGCAGAACTATGGAGCTGATGCAGGAAATAACATCAGATGCATACAAGGTACAAGCCGAAATGATGACCGGGAAAGCAATGCCAAAATTCAATCAAGCCCCAGCTCCATATAGCATTGTGCAACAACAATACAATACTACACATAAACCATACAATAATGCACAACCACAGTACAACCTGACGCAACCCTAGTATAATACCGCATAGTATAATCAGGCACCATAGTACAACGTGCTGAGAGGGGTCTGAGCAGGCTATCGAGGAGGAGGAGGAGCCAGAGGAGGTTTCAGACGTGGCAGAGGACCAATCACATGTCACAACTGTCAGCAACTGGGGCATTATGCACAGGAATGCCCACTGCCACTTATGACTTGTATGTATTGTCGCGCATCGAATCACGAGACAGAGGAATGTCTGACACTATTAGTAAAGATCCATGAAAAGAGGAACCAAAACAATCATAATGTTTAATGGATTTCAGTTGAAGCAAGGGAGGATGGACGAAACACCAATATAGTCACTCGTGGAGGAACGAAAATAGGAAACGACATAGTCCGACAAGAACCCGCACAGAACCAATGGGTAAAGAAGAACATTGAACCAAGAAAGTAGTTCGACACACCCAAAGAAAAGGAGAATTTTAAGGAAGTTGGACACAATGTCAAATTCCACTACGCAACCAGTCAATGAAGCCCCAGAATACGAAATGCCGCCATCATTGGATCATACCAACGAAATTCCACCCAAGGGACAATTAAGTACTATCAAAGAATTTTTGCAATCATGCATAAAAGTGTTAAGTGATCCTTCATCTATGAAAATATTTCAAAACATCCTAGAGAAATGTAGCAACGAGATGGAACGAAAGCTAGAACCGAAAATTGTCAATCATCTACAAACAAGAAGAAGAACAAGTAGGGAATTTAGACTGAATGTTAACATTGGGGACTTCAATATGGCAGACATCATACTGGACCTAGGATCTGAAGTGAATGTGCTACCTAAGAAAACCTGGCAATGCATGGGAGAGCCAACATTAGAATACTCAAATTTCCAATTAAAACTAGCAAACCAACATAGGGTCCTACCAATAGGGAGATTGAAAGGAGTAACAGTAGATATTGATGGAGTGTGCACTAAAGCAGATTTTGAAGTCATCGAAATAGTAGATGGAACAACAACATACCCGACACTACTCGGTTTGGACTGAGCATTTGACAATCAGGCCATAATTAACTTGAAGACAAGAAAAATGACATTTGAATCTGGAGATTACAGGGTCATAGCACCAGTAGATCCATCAGAAGGGGAAAGGTTCGTAGAACCAACTTGCCTAGACTTAGAGGAGATCGACCAATTGTATATAACAACTACGCGCGGGGAGGATTATGTAAACCCAATTGCAGACTGGGTACTCAGTTGGCGCAACATTACTTCATTCGCAACAGATTTAGACACCAGGTTAGAAAATTGGCAACAAAGACTACACGAAGTATCCATGAGAAGATGTGCAAGAATCAACCGCACAGTATGGTGGATGGGCATAGAAATCAAAGAACCACCCACTTTCTATGGACTAAATAATTGTGAAACATTCTTGACACAATATGAAGACGAAGTATTAGACAAATGGAGGCTACTACACTGGATTTATCACTCAAGGCCACACCCACAATATGGTGGGGCGCACACAAGGAGACTATCACAAACTGGTACCAATGTAAGCAGTTACTGCGCATAAGGTTCGACGCAGAACACAAAAACAACAAACAACAGAAATATGCAGGACTAGGGACACCAGCAAAAAACTTGGAGGAGTGCAAAATGCTGTGGAGAATGACACCGCCAAAGGAATGGCCTCACCACTTCATTCACAATTTAGAGGGCATACCAGCGAACTGGTATACATATCAGGAATTGCACAAAGGAACTACAACCTAGATGGCATTGCAATAGAAATTTACCTTCACTTTCTCATTCGAGCATGAGAACCCCAACATAGATTTTGCCCTAAAGCAGATCAGAGTAATCATATTCATTGAAGAACCAAAAATTGAACTTATTACCGAAGAGCAATAGCGGAATAAGCAGACAATCAAGGAAATATTGTCATGTTACCATGTACAGGAGGAAGCACCAGATGAAGATGACTCATGTGACATTTAGATTGAATAAGTAGAAGGTGAAAGAGATGTGAAGGCACCACCCATAGAATCTGAAGTTATTTCCGCACCAATCAAGGTAAAGAAGTTTAACATCGGAACAACTGATTATCCCAAAATGGTCAACATTGGAGACTACTAGGATGAGTCAATACTAGAAAGAATCACAGAATTGTTGCATGAGTACAACAACTTATTTCCTACAACATTTACAGAGATAAAGGGTATAGTAGAAGAACCGGGAGAGATGAAGATACCCTTCAGCCCTGAAGCGAGACCGATTAGACAATGACCATATACACTGAACCCCATATATAAACAGAAAGTCAAAGAGGAGATCGACCAGATGCTTGAAGCCGTCATAATCGAGCCAGTCGAGGAATCATAATGGATAAGCCTGGTGGTCGTACATGACACGAAACAAGGAAGATGGATTAGGATATGCGTTGACTTGAGGAAGTTGAATGATGCATGCCTACACGATCCATTCCCTACACTGTTCATAGATGAAGTGTTAGAGAATGTGGGGGGACATGAAGCTTACTCATTCACTGATGGATTCTCAGGCTACCATCAGATTAATATAGAACTGAAGGACAGATACAAGACCACGTTCGCGACGGAATGGGGATTATACCAATATACATTCATGTCGTTTGGACTGAAGAATGCACCAGCGATATTCTCCAGAGTGGTTATCGCAGCATTTAAAGAATTCATCCATCAGTTTCTTGAAGTATACCTGGATGACTGGATAGTCTATAGTCTATTGAAAAACCACGTGGAATTTTTATGCTTGATGCTAAAACGATGTAGACAGTGTCAGATATCGCTAAACATAAATAAATTTATATTTGGAACATCGTTTGGGATACTATTGGGCCATATAGTATGCAAACCAGGGCTATTTGTCGATCTGGCAAAGATCGCAGTCATCGTCAATTTACCAGCACCAAAAAGAGTACATTAGCTATGAGCTACATTAAGACACATAAGATACTATAGGAAATTCATCAAAGGATATGCGCAGATCACAACACCAATGGAAAAACTTTTAAGGAAGGATACAAAGTACCAATAGAACGACGAGTGTCAACACGATCTGGATACTCTGAAGGAAAAGATGGTCACTGCACCGATATTAGTATTTCCAGACTGGGGAAAGAAATGCCATGTGCATGTAGATGCATCAACGATAGCACTTGGAGCTATCTTAGCGTAGCCAGGAGCAGGAGACTTGGATCACCCGATAACATTCGCAAGCATAAAAATATCAGATTCAGAACATAACTATAACACGATGGAAAGAGAAGGCCTAGATATGGTTTACGTAGTGCAAAAGTTCAGACACTACCTATTGGGAAATTTTTTTAATATGTTTACAGATCACTCAGCCCTAAAATACCTAGTCAACAAGCCAGTGTTGGGGGGGATAATCTGTCGATGGCTATTTTTATTTCAATAATTTGACTTCAAAGTAACAGTCAAACCAGGAAAACTAAATGTAGGACCTGGCCACCTATCACGGGTCACAAATGGAGAATAACCCACGAACTTAGAAGACAATTTTTTGGATGCCCAGTTATTCTCAGTACAGATTACTGATGACTACTTCACAGATATTATCCAATACTTGAGCAAAGGTACCGCACCACAAGAATATACCACCGTGTAGAAGTAAAATCTGGTAGTTCGCACTGTCGACTATCAACTGATCACAGGACATCTATATAAAATGGGCGCAGATAGCATTCTACGAAGGTACATTAGAGAAAGAAAAAACAATAAATTTAGTAGAAGCCCATGAGGGATTAGCAGGAGGGAACTATACAGGAAAATATACCACGTAGAAGGTACTTCGCACAAGATTATGGTGGCCAACGATTCACAGAGACTCGAAAGAGTACTGCCAAAGATGCGATGTTTGTTAAAGGGTAGGCAAACCCAACATAAGAGACGAGATGTCATTATGACCGCAAATAAAATTGCAGGTATTTAATAAATGGGATATAGAATTTGTGCGACCAATTAACCCACAAGCCAAAAGAACAGGGGAAAGATACATCATCATCACGACGGAATACCTAACAAGGTGGGCGGAAGCCACACCAGTAAAAGACTGCACCGCAGAGACAACTGCACACTTCTTATTTGAACACGTAATTACTAGGTTTGGGTGCCCAAGAGTTTTGATGAGTGACCAAGGCACACACTTCATAAATAGCACCATCCACGCGATACTCGAAGAGTTTGAAGTTCACCACTAGAAAAGTACACCGTATCATCCATAGGCGAATGGCACAATAGAAGCCTTTAACAAAATTCTAGAGAACGCACTGACAAAGAAATGTAACGTCAACAGAGATGAATGGGACCTCAAGTTACCAACAGTATTATGGGCGTATAGGACGACTTGCAAAAATTTGATAGGGAACACACCATTCAAACTACTCTACGATCGAGAAGCAATAGTACCATTATAATTTTTAGTACCCATTTTACACATAACTATCATCACACAAATGACAGAATGAGGCGCAATACAGAAAAGACTCAATTAGCTATTAGCAATGGAGGAAGACTGTATCCTGGCAGGATTCCATCAACAAGTGTAGAAGGGCATAGACAAATCATGGCATGATCGACACATCAAGAAGAAGACTTTCAAGGAAGGAGATCTAGTATTTCTCTATGACATCAAATCGTTCCAGCACCCAGGAAAGTTAAGAATGCATTGGTTAGGACCATACGAGGTAAAATCTATAACAAACAGTGGATCTGTATAGTTAAAATATTTAGCAGGCGTAGACCTCACAGGAATGATCAACGAGAGTCGACTGAAGCTGTACAAGGACAGTCGACCACCCACTGCGCAGTAAAAAAAAAAGAAAAAAAAGAAAAGAAGCGCGAGGCATGCTAGAGATAGAAAATCCACATGATGCTCGAAACACAAATGCAACAAAGGAAAGAGAAACGGTTACATGCCAAAGAAAAATGAATGGGAAACAAAAATTTGGAAAAAGCAGTATGACAGGACAACACTAAGAGGAATTAAGGCACAACAAGGACTAATGGAACATCACATTAAACACGCCATCTGGAAATGGAAAAGTAAGCGTAATGGCAAGTAAAAAATACCGCAGATGAATTGAACCCACAGTTATGGTGCATTAATTTCATCATGGAGGAAGCATCCTCGATAAGCTCCATGACAAGCCCATACAACATGCGAGCACGAAAGAAACTAGTCTATTCACGAAAGGAGAATAGAGAGAGAGAAACAAAAACCATAATGAATAGAGAGACCACATAGCTCACCGAATTCCTTCAAACTCATCAAACGTTCGACACTCACCATTATGGCACCACCGAAGCCCGCAGAACCAGGCTAGACAGCTAGACCGACCAACGTTCAAACTAGGTCACGAGGACCGCTGGAAGAAAATGAGAAGCAACAACCAGAGATCGTTGATATTGACGAGATCCCATCCCCAGAGATAACACCGGTGAACTCTAAACCAATACTGGAAGAGCTTCAACAACCATAAGAAGAGGCCATGAAAGAGGATACGCCAGTAGCGACACAAGAGCCTCAGAACGAGGAAGTGGGAACCCAACAGGAAGTGCAACCAGAAAACACTGAAGCAACCGTGGAAGTTAAAGGAATGACACAGAATCATGGATCAGAAGGGAAACTAGATGAGTCACAGGTACCCAGCCTAGGTCAACCAACAGAGGAGACCGCAGGAACTACCTCGGCTTGTCCAGAGTGGCTTATAGGGGAACAATCAGGAGTTGTTGGAACTTCGAACCAACCACCACAATAGGAAGACAAAGTTTAGATACCGAGCTCACCTTGTAGGAAACTGGTAGCAGAAATTGTGCTACCACGCATACCAGATGGAGTACACATAGATCCGCAACTACTGGGTCAGATCGGGAAGCTCAAGTATTCCTACCATGACGTATCGGACGAAACCAAGTACCTGAAACTTGCACTAAGGGTTTTTATGTAGAACATAGTGGTAAACCAACTTGGGTAAACGATCAACCATCCACATCAGTGGGAAGTTGGACTGGACAGAATAAGAATTTTAGGGTTGTTGAAACTTCCACATTTTGGCAGAGGCCAATACACGAAAACATGCATCAAGAAGATGTTAGCAGTCACGCACGGAGGGGATATATGGCTGGACAAACCCATCACCATAACTATTGATCTTATTGCGAAGATAACAAGACTACCCAGCTGGGGTATGGATCACACGCTGATTTTGGACGATAAATCCAAGGAGAAAGCGTTAGCAGAGGAAATGAAGAAGAAATATGGTACCTCCAGGGGGACAAGAGGCATTATAATCAAACGAATCAACAATGCATCGACACTATTGGGCACAAATATCTTATCCTGTAAATTGTTAAGAAAATTATGCAAAGAAGAAGTACCAGCAGGAGTCATCGTAGTTGCAGCTCAATGCGCAGAAGGCACCTTTGTGAGCTGGGTGCATTATCTATCAAACATGTTCCAAATGGATTGCAAGGATGCGCAGGACCTCGATACAGAATTCCATTACTCATTGTTGCTCACCCTCATAGCCTTCATGGGATGGTGGGAACCATAATATGTAATTTTTTGTACTAGACCACAACCAACGAGAGTGAGATATCTATCATTGATATCCAAGCCACAAGACAAGCATAAGAGGGAAAATGGAATCATATTTGAAGCATATCTATGGGACATATAGGAAGATATCAGCCGATCATGGAGAATAACACCAGAGGTTGTCGCGCGATATGGGGACATCGCTAACTTCTGGGCTACACGTCAAGCCATGTGGATACAACCAACACAAGATCCAGATAAACAGTGGCTAGCGATGCACTACTGCATCACAAAAAGTGATATAGACATGGTCATCAGTGAATGGCCTGATGCATGGAGAATCCCATCCATTCCCTGGTAATTACCAGAAGGACCCATAGAAGGAGAAGCAACACAGGCGGAAACACAACCCCCTCAAATTCCAATGCCCAAGAAACTAAGGACGGGCCAAAAAAATTCGACTCAGGTAAACAAAGGGTCAAAGAAGATAAGAACCCAGAAGGGGCATAAAGTGACCAATGAACAACCGAAACAAGCTAAGGGAGCGCAGGAGACCGCCCCAAATCCCATCACACAGGAACTAGGGGGAACTAAGAGACCGGTTGTATAGGCTGCAGGCACGCGCAAGAAATCAAAGGCGCAACGAGCATCACCAGACTATACGATCACAGAGGACGATGGAGAAATGATTGCCAGAATGGTCTAGGATTTTCTAGCAGAAGACTTCGATCACGCAACACATCACAGGGATAAACTACAAAATGCACTGGTAGAAATGGGACAGCTCCTTAGGACACTCGGGGAGGCCCAGAGAGCAAGTAGCAACATAGGCATAGAGTTGTCGACAACATAGAACAACGAAAGAATGGAGGTAGAAGAATGATACCTAGTCCTCCCAATGCCACACACATGTGCAATAGTCTACATAAAACTGAGCATGCTACAAATGGATGAAATCGTGGTACAGACACCACTAAAGAATTGGATCACAACCAATTGGTCTTGATGCGGATGCCATCAAGGGAACTGTAAAAATTGCATGTTAGCATCGATCACGAGCTACAGTCTCGGGCACATAAAAACTTGGTCGAGCTACAAAAAGAAACAAAGAAGTGGGAAGCGCTGGAAAAATATTGTGAGCAGGCCAAATCCGAAACTCAGAAGGAGACAGAATGCAGGAACGAACTGGAATGAAGAGTGGGAGAAATTTTTGGAAAACTTCCAAGAACTATGCAAGGAAACAGACTCCTAGTCATAGAAAAGATCGATCAGATTGCACAGGAAATTGATCGATATCAGAAGGAAATCGAGGGTCTCCGAGAACAGCTCACACCAAAAACTCCACTGGAAATAAAGGAGAAAAGGAGGCAGGCAACAAAAACGCAAATACATGAGATGGAGAAACATGTTAGCATGGCAACTGACTTGTTCGATAAATCAGTGCAACTTTGGACAAGACTGGAGGAGGATCCACAGATTCATCACTGGGACAAGGAAGAGGAAAGGGTCAATGTAGCGATCCAAGAACTCAAACAGAGGAAAAATACCATACCAATCCCAGAATGCGTCAAGTGGATGCAAGAGATGAAGAAGATGCAGGCAGAAATGATCACTACGCAAACACAGAAACATGAGTGTAAGGCTCAAATAGAACCATTACAGGAACGGGTAGCAGAAGTACTTACATAGGCAGAAGAATCTAGAACACAGATAACACAAATACAGGTAGAATGTGAAAAATTGTTGAGCGATAAAGTGGCAGCTCGGGTAGTGGATACCATTAAGGAGAAGACCGTGCAGGCACTGACAACAACAACAAAGATGATAGAAAAGTTCCAGATGATCACCGAGGAGATCGAGGTAGCTCAGAAAGACTAGGTGACTCGGATGTCAATGTTGGGGGATTGTTGGCATCGGGCTGAAGTAGAAAGAAGGATGATCATGGGAAAGAAAGCATGCAGAGGGTGGAATGACAGTTGGCAAGAAACATGACACACACGCATGCAAGAAAGCATGCACAAGGAAAGTGATAGCTGGAGGAAGAATAACACGCATGTGTGGGAGGAAGACCTAACGTCGGTAGGGTTAGGGTTGTGGTAATGCTTTGTAAATCATTGAAGAGCCTGAAATGTATAAATATAGATACATAGGTATCATGTAGGGGTGGGACTATTTCAGATGTCGAAGCATTGTAGAGGTTCGACTGTTTCATGTTAAAAGTTTGTGTATTAGCTCGGGATGTTAGTATACAATTTTGACTGTACAAACTATCTTTGTAAGTTGTTGAGATCAAGGGGAAGGAAAAGGGTATATTCTGGGGATTAGATCTTTGGCCGAGAATCTTGGTGCAATCTAGTTCGCTCCATATAAATCTCACCCATAAGAGGGGAATTGTAAGCACGCGACGCCAGAGTTGTAGAACTACCATAATAAAAGAGCCAAGAGCCAAATTTTTGTGGACATAGCCCAGGAGGGGGTGAACCACGGTAAATGACTATGTGATATGATGAATGTATGCATCTCTTTACTTTCTTTCTGCCATTTATTGTTATGCTTAATCAATGAATGACTACTTTGTCATGGAACATGAATACGTTGCCTAGGAAGTAACTATGTAATGGAAGTGTGTACCCATGAGGAATAGGTGCATTACCATTATAGTTCGTAGTGCATGGATCTGGTTAACAAACCCCTATCTCATACTCAATCCTAGGCTATAAACACCTGAGTCTTACAACCACCCATTTAAAGCTATCTCGGGTGAGACTGCGTAGTGCATTCATTGTACTGTGTTTCCTTCTGGTTTACCAGAAGGGCCGATAGTTTTAGGTTTTGTTGGTAACCTCAAAGATATGAACCTTAGGTCAACAACACAAATAGTAGGAGAGGACAACTAAATAAATAAAACCAACACTCATGGTTGCAGAAAGGACACTAGGTAATGGTCACTAAACAATGCCTCGTTGAATTTAAAATAGGTGGATATAGAGATGAGATTCTGTGTGATGTAATTCCCATGGATGTATGTCATGCTTTGTTTGGAAGACCATGGCAGTTTGAAAGGAATTTCATTCATGATGGGAGAAGGAACACTTAAACTTTGGAAAATAATCGTAGGACACACATGTTGTTTCCTATAGAGGAGAAGAAAGTAAAATAAGAAGCCATCACAAGCATGCTTCTCATGAGTGGGAAGGAACTCCTGAGTGAAGTCAAGAAGGAACATGAGATGCAATTTGTTGTGGTGAGGAAACATAGAGTTGTCCTTACAAGTACTTCTATGGATGATTTACCTAAAGAAGTTTAGGAGACGTTGGAGAATTTTTTTGACATAGTAGTGGATGAGTTTCCTAACTCATTGCCACCCGTCATAAGTATCAACCATCATATTGATTTGATACTAGGAGCAAGTATGTCAAACAAAGAAACATACAGATTGACACCTTAAGAGAATGAGGAGGTAAATAAATAAGTCTAGGAATTATTAGACAAGGGTTTGGTCAGAGAAAGCTTGAGTCCATGCGTAGTACCATTTGTGTTGAGTCCAAAGAAGGATGGAGGATGGAGAATGTGTATAGATTCGAGAGCCATAAATAATATCACCATTAGGTATATATTTCCTTTTCCTAGGATGGATTTCTTAAGTGGAGCAAATTTTTTTTCAAAGATAGATTTGAAAAGTGGATATCACCAGATAAGAATGAGAGAAGGTGATGAGTGGAAGACAACCTTTAAGGCAAATGAGGGGTTGTATGAATGACTTGTTATTTCATTTGGCTTAACAAATGCCCTAAGTACTTTTATGAGACTGATGAATGAAGTATTGGAGTATTTCATTGGTAAGTTTGTGATTTTATATCTGGATGATATATTGGTCTTCGATAAAACTAAAAAAGAGCATTTGAGACATTTGACATTGCTGATGAGGAGACTGCAGCAGGAGAAGATCTTGACTAATCTGAAGAAGTCCTCTTTTATGAAGACAAAAATCATATATTTGGGTTTTGTGATCTCTTCAAATGAATTGAATATGGATCCATAGAAAGTGAAATAAATCAAATAATGGCCATCACCAAGGAGTATATCTAAAGTGAGAAGATTCCATGGATTAGTGAGTTTCTATCAGAAGTTCATTAGAAATTTCAATGGAATTTGTGCACCAATGATGAATAGAGTGAAGAAGAGGCACAAGTATTTTAAATGGACAAAAGAAGATGAGAAAAGTTTCAATA
>JASDQU010102838.1:3125-53815 GCA_032191745.1 Picea mariana
TTAGAATGTTTAACCCAAATAGCTATACTTTGATGCAGAGCTTTAGTATAGTAAGCTATTACAAGGCTCTCAACAGGCATAGAGTCTGCAGGGATTCTATTCTTAAGTGTTAAAAATCTTTGATTAAAATCTTTAACTTTTTCTTTCGAGTTCATTTTTAAGCTTGAAAGGTCCATGACTAAAACTTACGGAGGTTTTCCATCTCCGAATTTTTCCAAAAATCATGACTCAAACTTTTCCCAAGACACTATAGTATGAGGCTATTAGGCGAAGTACCAAGTGGACGCATTACCCTCAAAGGTGTAAGGGAACAACCTACAGACGACATCTTCATGTTCAACATTACGGAGTCTGATGGCTCACATAAATTTCTTGATATGATCTTCAGCTATCTGTTTTGAATCAGGATCAAACTTAGGAAGCCACTTCTCCGGGTGCTTAGGTAGAGGATGTTGGGCTCCAGGTACAACTACAGCATCCTGGTCCAACCAGGGTCTAGCAGGGTTGTTCTGATTTGCCATTGGGGTAGTGGGTGTGGAAGCCTGAGAAGGTGATTTGCCTTCGTTAGAAGAGGAATCTCCTCCAGAAGAAGAATGAGATGAGGGAGGTGGTGAAGGAGGTATCCCAGATCCTCCTGCAGCAGGATTTGTGTTTGGATCTGAAGGATTCACAGTGAGGTCTATGCCACCTTACTGTTCTCTGATGTCAGAGAAGTCTAAAGGTTGACCCCACGGGCGGTTTGGTCGCCTAAGACTTGCTAAGGCACTATGTGTTCTGATAAGAGGTTGACGAACGATCTCTTGGAAATCACCACCTGTAGGATTAGGGGTTGTTGGCTCAACTGTGATCTGTGGATCTTCGGTTGAAACAGTTGCTGTTTGAGGGGGGATATTATCTTTTGAACGGATTCTAGTCACTATGGGAGTGTGATTAGGTGGGGGAGGAGTCTTGCGACTGCCTCGTGCCATTAATTAAGCTCTGGCCCTCCTTCTAGCACCATTTGTTGACGGACGAAACTGACCGTCCGTCAACTGGGAGAGTGGAACCGGTCCGGGGTTGTCTAAATAACCCAAGCCGTTTGGAATGGACCACCTTGACGAGTTTAACAGCTCCGTTGGCCTCTCTAAAGTCTTTTAAGAAAACCAAAGAGAAACTAATCTAAACTAACTTAAAACAAATAAAACTAACTAAACTAATTAATCTAAATAAAGGAAACTAAACTAATCTATCTAAAACAAACCACTAAATTAAACTAACTATTCTAACTATTATATACAACCTACTAATTACTATTATAATAACTCAAATCAACTATTTAAGTATCAGCTGCAATATTACTTATTCACAAATATACATTATAAACAACCTACAGATTTAATTAAAACCTGCAAAACTCATGTATTTTCTGCCCTAAGACAACCATGAATCTCTTTTTGATTTTTTATATTTTATGAAAAAGAAATAAACATTACTGAAATTAAACAATCTAATATATTTACTGAAATTAAACAATCTAATATAAATCTAATTAAAATTATATCTAAACTGAACCACTTAATGAAAACAGCAAAGAAAAGATTAGTTGACCTGGAAGCGCTCCTAATTTGTCCCGTGTGTGATGACTCTGAAGCTGGTCAGAGGAAGTAAACTCGCACCGAATTGGTTCAATAGCTTCTCGTAAATGATCAGCTGAGCTTCTCTTCGAGTTGGTTTGCAGGACAAACAAGACATAAAAGTATCATAACAACTATAAGATGTATAAATTTCTGCAATAAGGGAAACCTGTTATGCAAGAAATTTATATTTGATAATTCAATCAATGAAGAAGATAAACCTGTCATTCACAAACTGAACTAACGATTGTTATGTATTTTATATATTTGGAAGAGACAAGATAATCGATTACAGTGATTAAAATTATATCATTTGCACATGATCTAGATAGCTAAAGTAGTCATAAATCATAGACAAAGTGATATACAAAACATGAAACAAAACGTTGATATATTGAAAAGCTAAAGCTGTGACAAAACATCAATTCTACTCCAGTCTGCATTAGACTTCCATATCCTTGTTCTCCCACGAATGAGGATCTACATTATTACAAAATTCATAGGTTTATATAAGTTTCTCCACAGGGTAAAACATCCCTGTGGATAATCATCAAACAGTCTTACATAATCTGGGAAAAATCCCAAAATATCCTAAACTAAGCAATCTAAAATGCAAGTGAAATCCTTGAGATATCCTCCAACTGCTCATAAACTCAATTGCAATTCGAATTTACCTACAATAGGACACAAATATCAAATCAGAAGGATATTTTAGTAACAAAATACAAAAAAAATGATCCTACAGACTTAGCTACAGAATCATCTGATTCTGTAGCTAGTCAAAAATAGCATATAGAATCAGATAACAATCAAATAAAATCAAATCTAATCATATTTTGATAATCCTCAAAAATGAATTACTAATAATTCAAGTGAAATTATCATTTAGATTGAACCATATCAAAATAAATGTAATCGAAACAGAGTAAGGAATGCTCTGTTTTTAGTCACCATAAAACATGGTCAAACTCTGACAAGCCTGTTTCGAATTAGATGAAATTAAGTAGTGAATCAAACCATATGAAATACGATATAATTGTAATCAACACAATCATAATCGAACAGAATCGTATACATTTTATGATATGCCATAACATAACTGTAATCAATATCATTGAACACAGCATATATGTTACAGCCGTAGCAAATTACATAGATTTCATGTCGTTTCAATCAATAGTAAAGATAGGCAGGCTGTAGATTATGCATTAGATTAATTTCGTTGTAATCAAATATGGAAAAGCTGTTACGATATACTCAAAACGAAACATGCGTAACAATATTGACCAAAAATCACCATCGATTTCAATTGTTGGGTGTAACACAGTCAAAACCGAACGACATTAATAACCATAACCTGGACAGCAATCAAATAAAATCGGGTCTGGGCCAATTATAGAACAATTCATCATCCTGGGCATGATCGTTTTGTGTAAATAAAATTGTAACAGACAACCATCATTTATGTGCATCATAACCAATTCGAATTAAAACATAGATCATATTTCTAAATTTGAAATGCAAAACAGCTTGCCTATAATAGATGCAACAGAGCATTCAATCGCAACTAATTTAAAACAATCAAATCCAGAATACGATTACTAGAATCAAAACCAAATCCAACTAAAACTTAAACGATAACAAAATTCGATCTACCAAAACAAATCATATACAGTAGTGCATGTTTATGTGACAGAGCAGGTCAATGATGTACACAGAGTTTATGAATGCGCCATATAAATGGGTGAAAGTTATACCAGCGCGGTTGCTGAGGCTATGTCAATTTCGAATTGACAATTGCTGTAGCCGACTCGACATTCTTGAACATAATTGAACCAGTAGTTCGCTGCTTCTTGTCAGTGGGTTTCCCTTTGACATTTTGACCAGTGAGTTTTGCCACTTGGTCTTCCAAAGCATGGATTCTGGATTGCAACATCAGCACATCTAGGTAGTATCTCTCCAACCATAAACTACACTGATCGCATGGTGGAACAACTGGTTGAGTAGAAGAGGGCTTCGATGAGTCACCGAGGGTTCCACGAGGTAGTTCAATGCCAGGAAAATTAGGATCATCCTGCAGACAAGGAGGTAATTTCTTGACAAAGTCATAAGGAGGTTTGTCACACAAGCCTTCTGAGTAAGGATACTCATTTGCGAGAAAACGTTCAATCTCTGAATCAGAATCTTCATTGACCATGATAGGCTCAGGGTTGGTAGGAGTTCTAGGTTTATTTCTCGCCATGCGAGAGATTAACCTAGCGTTTTTCTTGCCTTTAGAATTAGCACTAGTTTTAGTTTTAAGCTCTTTGGCTGCGGGTTTAGCAATTTCGACCTGTTTGGTCACAGACATGGGAAAGTTCATCGGTGGGTCAGGTAGAGGTTTGGGTAGCAAAACGTTGTAAGGCACAGGGGGGATAGGTTTGCTTTTGCTCACCACAGGTTTATCAACCTGTGGTGGGTTTGAGTCTTCAAAGCCATTACGACTAAGAAAATCACCCCAACAGTCATGACGTAACTCCAACTCATAAACTATAATCATTTTAATCAACCCCAAATGGAAGAGACTGGTATCGGCCTGGATTCGTTTATACCTTTTAGCCATTTTAAACAGACTTCTATGCAGATAGTGAGGCATACTGAGGTCGTAGCCTATAAAAACCATTAATAGACGAAGGTGAAACAAGAAAACAAACCCGTACCTACCCTCGCAAGTAATGAATTTCTTGATTATCATTAGTAGATCATGCCAGCGCTGTTTCAACATTTTTGCAGGCAAACCTTTGTCGCAGGAGTTCACCATTCGGGATTGGAAGAGCAATGTCCACGGGACATTTTCCACCGTGCAACTCTTCGACCACTTCTGTCCCATAGTAGGCAGACTAGTTTTCGAGCTAAGAAATTGCTCATTAATTCAAGTTGCACATCCCCAATTTTGGCTCGGCAGCCATCGAATGATAACGCAAATTGCCGAGCCACGATAGGGTTATAACCATCGAACTTTCTTATAAACGAGAGCCATCCGAATTCTTCCAGGTCGCTATAAGCGCCATCGAACATCAGTAGTGCCTGGTCACCATTGGGCTCAGCCCTTACGACCGGAGCCATGGCTTGTGTGCATGGTAGGGTTTGGTTTGAACAATACAAAATGCAGGAGCAAAAAACGATATGGCTTAACAGCTGCAAACGCCCAAGGGGAATGAATCAATGTAATGCGTGTGAAGGTGGTGGGATTATCACCGCCATGCAGTGTATTAATGGCTGAGTACAGCGTTGTTCCATCAATAATCATAACGTTTAAAACATATTAATCGGCCAACCCAAATCGATGAATAACCATATCAACGTGCCATTAATCAAATGTAAAACCAAAACCATATGTTATATTCATGCGCCAAGTGTATAGTTCAATCCAACATGAAATCCAAAAGTTTTACCAACGCGCCAGGTGTAAAATATTGTCACTCAAATATGAAATCAAATTGATATGTGACCCATGCGTTTTTTTTAGCATAATCAAAGTTTATAAACATTGCAACCAATGACTTTATGAAATCGATAAGTTCAGAAGTTATGATAGTAAGGATCACATTATATAAAACAAGATCAACCATGACCCTTATCAAATCAAGTATAACCCATAACTTTTTTTTTCCAGATGGAAGTTAACCCGCTGGGAACCCACCCCGATACTTCCCCACATAGTGGATGATATGGGGGTGGATAGCAGTAGCCTGAGGGACTCGTAGCCAGGCTAGAACTCGTGACCTCTCCCCAACCTGGGAGAGTGTGTGCACGTCTTTGCCATTCGAGCTATCCCTCGTGACCCATAACTTAACATGTTCAATGCCTTACCACAGAAATTGAATTGCGCAATCAAAGCAAGTGGACATAGTTTGAAAGTCATTCCAGCCATTTAATAGCAGACCAAAGGTAAGTACCAATCAGGATATCAAATAAGCAGATCATGATAGTCCAAATAACGATGGAGGAGTTTTCATGCTTTCAGTCGTGAAAACTAAATCGAAATCAATTTGCAAATGTTGCTTGAAAATGAAAATGTCGTTTGATTGCAAAATGCGACAAAAATTTGAAGTTCAAGAGACATAGGTGTAGGCAGCTTTTTAGGACAATTAAAAAAAAATGAATTGGCTGCCAACATGCCCGTGGGTTCCACAGGACCTGCGCCTTAAGAGAAAAGGGGGCCTGTACAAGTTGATTTGGGTTCAAGAAGGAGCCCGAAGATTCGTTCCGACTCAGCAGATTGAAAGATCCTAGACCAGGAGGTCGCAGAACCCCCAGGAGGGGAGTGGGGGTGCATCAAATTTTCCTATAAATTTGGGAATTTCACTCATATTTTACCATTTTCCCCAAATTCAGAACAACTCAAATACTAAGATGATGAAGTTACCAAATTCATGATGATCTTAGGTCCATACAAGTCTTGGGTTGAATCAAAAAGATATGATACCATAATGTAACGTACCCATCCTCCAAGCTCATTCCCATCACTACGAAAATGAATTTACAAACTAAATACGAATTTAAATATGCCCCATACATATAAAATAAAACCAAGGAGAAGCATGCCCATAAAAATCACAACAAAACAATATGTTGATTTAATCATGCATCTAATAACATTTATAAAAACATGAATGCATCCAGAAAGAACAAAACAAACAAACATAACATCTAGATATTCATATACACAATGGAATAATAATATTAAAACAATCGAATACTTATTTGTTTATTAATATAACTAGTTGGATGAATACGAAGCATGAACCTCCCAAACATAGGCATTTTTATTAATTTTCTCTGAATAATAGGCTACCCCCAAGCTAAGGCTATGAGTCCACGAGGAAATCTACCCCGCTTGGTTGTCCTGTCATCACACTCAGTAGCCCAAAACCAAGGCTTAACTCCAACAATAGTTCCATTCCACCAAATCTCTTCCCCACAGCCTACACAACCCAAGTAATGTACCCCTTTCACTACTCTCGATACATCAGACTGTATCATTCATTTATCAAGGCTTCCAATGCACTCGGTTGGCTAGAAAATATCTCAGTTGGGGACACTAGGAACTCTCAACTTCTCTACTACTGCACAAAGTATCCTTCACAAGGCTCTTGAGCCATTTCCTAAACAAGAAAATTCATTGTAGGATTACAACCCATTTTCCAGGTACACAGACCACATTTCCAACATAGAACACATCCCAATAATGGCTTACTTCAAGCACATCATGGTAGGTTCTCTTCGCAACACTCAACTCTCATTTTTGTTTCCCCAAAATATACATCTAAAAACTCCCTACTTTCTACATACAAATTTCCATCTATCTCCCTTTATTTTTTGACTCACACTCTTCCCAAATATGATTGTACTTCATCCTCATGCTCCTAATAACTATGGGATGTGACTCCTCACACCCACCCTCTTACATGAGTTTAATGATTGGCTATGGGAACACTCAAAAAAAAAATAGAAGGTTATATAGAATGATAATAATTTTTGGAAAAGTGGTTTGGATTAATACCCATCAATAAAATCGCCTTTGGACCCCTCTCCCTTGTGGAATCATAGACCCCCATCATTTTCATGCCTCTTGTATCGCGGCCAGTGATTACTACATTTATTAATCATTTCAATGTATATAATACATAGTTTGTCCCTTTACCATATTAATCAATACAATCTCTTTTCCCCAAACATATCGGCTAACGATCCTAAATGACATTTATAAAACTACATTATAATTTATGGGGATTAAAACCGTGGATGTTACAAAAAACACCCAAACATACTAAAAATAGAAAGATAAGTAACTCCACGCTGTTGGAGTTACTTCACACACACCTAGGATTTCTTTTTCCTAAGGTTTTTCCTTGTTTTTTAGTCATAATTGGTCATTATCCAGTCTCCTATGTTTTAGGGGAGAATATTCCACCTAGAGAATATTCTCTTTCAGTTGACACTTCAGTTTGACTAGTTGAGTTGAGTTTAGATGTTGCATTGGTTTTATCACCATGCAACATTGGGATCATCACCATGATAATTCAAAATTGNCTAGTTAACTAGTTAACTCAACTAGGTGGCAGTTCACTCCCGTAACTGCCTGAGAGACTAGACTAGGTGGTAGTTCACTCCCGCAACTACTGGTGTGTGTCCAAATCACTCTATACCACCACTATGGTGCATTGGTTCACCTCTAGTGCACACTCATTGAGCTATACATAGTATATCATGTGTAAATTATTCATTATTCAAAACGGTTAATGAGAATTATTTCTCTCCTTCTTCTTATTTCTCCAATTGTCTCTACAAATGTGTGTATTAGTGTTTAGCTAGATATATTCTGTGCAAGTTCAACACATTTACATGGTATCGGATCCGACGATCTACTAAGCAAAAGCTACACCAAAATTTTTGCAGGTACAAAATATTGAAGACAGTGGAAAGATGGAATTCCAAAAAGAATTCATTCTTACAACTTACAACTATTTTACATGGAAGGAGAAAATAGCCATACATATCCAAACCAGAGGGTTGTACAGGTTAACCTTGAATATAGATATAGAACTGACATCATCCATAGAAAAATCCAAGTACTTAAATCGCATGGAGGAGGCACTCAGAACAATTTGCAGTCTTATTTCTCCCGATCTCCTTTTTCATATATCTTCATGTAAGACTCCCAATGAATCTTGGACCACCTTGGAAAATATCTTTGGAAAACAGGATGATATGAGGGGACACATGTTGGAGGTGGATCTTCTCACATTGGATCCAAAAAGCTTTGATAATATCCAAGATTTCTTTACAAAATTCAAGGATTTACTGTCGCAACTCAAAGCTTGTGGGGTTGATAAATCAAAGAAGGAGAAAAAAATGGTTCTCACCATTCTCTCCAAGCTTGGTCCTAAATTCTCTGTATTCGTATCCACATTCCATACTTTCAGATTCACCTCTACAACCACCTGGAAGATGCCTTCTCTTGAGGACTTTATCGAATCCCTGACACAAGAGAAAACCAAGCTCATCAACATGGGCACAATCAAAGGCCCAAGGGCACATGCACTCAGTGTGCAAGATGGCAGCCACAAATATCATAAATCTAAATATAATGATAAACGAAAATCTTATGCACATCCAAAGAAGGAAGGGTACACAAAACCCTTCACCGATGCCTCCAGATCCAAAGGGGAAAAGGGAAGAAAAGGGGAGAAATGCACATACTGTCACAAAGGATTCCATTCAGAATCTGCATGCATGAAAAAACAAATAGATCTAATGTCTCAAATACTTCAGCAAAACAACCTTGGAGATCGCATCCCCGAGGGTGCCAAGAAGAAGAAGCCAGAAGATCTGAATTCCAAGAAAGGAAATTCTAGCCATGCCTTGATTTCCATCAACTCCTCTCCTGATGCTTGGATCGTAGATTCAAGAGAATCACATCACATGGCTTCCTCAAAAGAAATGTATTCTTCTTTGGATGCATGCAAAGGTCCTATTTTGATGGGGGACAACTCTTCTACCGAAGTCACCCGAAAATGAAGGATTGAACTCACCAACGGAAGCTTCGAGAATGTGCTACACATTCCCAAACTTTCTATCAACCTTCTCTCCGGTTATCAGATCACGAATTTCAGCACCGGAAAGAAATTCATATTCACACCAAATTCCCTGGACATCTACAACATGCAAACCAACTCCAAGGTTGCTACCGGTGAGGTAAATCATCAGTCTAGATTGTATACTTTTTTTGAATTCATTGAACCTGATTCTGCTTTACTGCTTACTCATGCTGATGAAAGTAGTAGGATATGGCACGAAAGGTTTGGAAATTTGAATTTTAGATAAATCCAACAGCTTAGTAAGCAAATATTGGTTGATGGTCTACCAAACATCCATTTCTCCAAGGGAGTGTGTGAGGGATGTGTTCTCGGGAAACACCCTCAAGAGAAATTCGACAAGGGAAAGTCTCAGAGAGCCTTCACACCTTTAGATCTGATCCATAGTGACCTCATGGGTCCTTTTCCGCATCCATCGATCAACAAAGAGAGGTCTGTTCTCATTTTTGTTGACAATTTCTCATGTTTTACATGGATCTACTTTCTCAGGCAAAAATCCGAGGTCTTTCAACACCTCAAAGATTTCAAATCCCTGGTTGAGACACAGTCCACAAAGAAGATAAAATTCCTTCGAACTGATAATGGGGGAGAGTATGTAAATCATGAGATCCATAATATTTTCCATGAGGCATGGATTCAGTTGTAGCATACAGTTCCCTATACTCCGCAACAAAATGGAGTTGTTGAGCAGAAAAACCGACCTCTAAAGGAGATGGCATCTTGCATGCTGCATGCAAAGTCACTACCACAGAGACTATGGGCCGAAGAACTTAACTGTGCAACATACATCCAAAATAGATATCCCCATAGATATGTCAAGGATAAGACCCCATACAAGGCTTGGAGCGGCCTCAAACCGGAAGTGACCCACTTTCACATTTTTGGTTCACATGCATGGGTCTAGATTCCCTCTGAAAAGAGGAAGGCACTTGATCCACAGAGCACTGAGTGCATTTTTGTTGGATACCCTGATGGTGTGAAGGGATATTGGCTTATTGATATTTCCTCAGACTGACTCATCATTGAGTGTAGTGTCCAATTCAAGGAAAGTGTCTTGCATGTACCTCAACAACCACATGCAGACACCTTCACTCTTCCACCTATCCGAGATGATGAGGATGCACATGCTGACTCTTATGATTCTGATTTAGAGGACTCATATGATTCAGATTCATAGTCAGTACAATCAGATTGGCACTTGCCATTGCGGAAACCAAGGGATGGGAAGTCCATCAGATGGACGTGAAGAATTCATGTCTTCATGGTGATGTCTCTGAGGATATCTACATGGAGCAGCCCCAGGGATTTATGCAGGACTCATCTTTGGTCTGTCGACTGAAGAAGTCACTTTATGGCCTCAAGAAGGCATCGAGGGCATGGTATGCCAAGATGGAATCCTACCCATTGTCACAGAAGTTTGTATGTTGTAAATCAGACCCAAATGTCTACATGCTCAGGACGACTAATTCACTTCTACTTTTAGTTCTGTATGTTGATGATTTGTTGATCACCAGGTGCTCAACTTCAGCGATTGCTGCAGTCAAGAGGATTCTACATGACAAGTTTTTGATGATGGACATGGGTCTGCTACACTTCTTCCTTGGATTCAAGATCAATCAGGATGCATCAGGCATCAAACTATCTCAGGCCAAGTATGCATGAGATCTCCTTGACAGATTTCACATGACAGATTGCAAGTCTTCTCCAACTCCTTTCCTATCAGGAGTCAAACTTGAGGATGGCAGGGAGACTCCACTAGTTGAAAGCACACTGTACAGACATCTAGTGGGGATCTTTTTGTATCTCACACACTCTAGACTAGACCTCTCATATGTAGTTCGTGCAGTTTCCAGGTTCATGTAGGAGCCACATGAGCTACATTGGAAAGATACAAAGCGTATCCTTCGATACGTACAGGTCACTATCACCTTTGGGATTCATTATGCAACAAACTCTACATTAGATCTCATCGGGTTTACTGATTATGACTGGGCTGGGGATAGCACTGATCGTAAGTCCACATCTGGTTAATCACTCAGTCTTGGTTCCAGGCCTATTTGTTGGTCGAGCAAGAAGCAAGCTACCATTTCTCTATATTCAGCCGAGGCAGAGTACAGAGGGGTAGTTAACATAACCATCCAGGCTATGTGGCTACAACATTTTCTCACTGAGTTGGGAATTCAATTTCATCGGCTGATCGTCGTCTAGTGTGATAACCAGAGCACTTTGAAGTTCTGCAGAGATCCAGTTCAGAGGCAGCGGAAATGAAGAACATCAAGATCCACATGCACTACATCCGGGACTTAATACACGAGGGGATCATTGACTTACAGTTTTGTCCTTCAATAGAACAAATGACAGACATCTTCACCAAGACCTTCACTGAGCAGAAGTTTCATTCTTTGCAAAGTCGTCTTGGAGTGAAAGACACAGTTGTCTAACAAATGTAGTTCTTCTTTTTTTACATACATTGTACCTTGAGGGGGGGGTTTTCCCATGAGTTTTTCCCTCTTTCCTCACTTTATCTTCAGTGTATCTTTTGTATTTGGGTACCTAACATGGCCTCGTTGCCGGGACCCATTCTTTATTTTCACCATATTGATGTTCCGGGGGGGTGTTGGAGTTACTTCACACACACCTAAGATTTATTTTTCCTAAGGTTTTTCCTTTTTTATTAGTCATAATTAGTCATTATTCAGTCTCCTATATTTTAGGGGAGAATATTCCACCTGGAGAATATTCTCTTTCAGTTGACACTTCAGTTTGACTAGTTGTGTTGAGTTTAGATGTTGCATTAGTTTTATCACCATACAACATTGGGATCATCACCATGATAATTCAACCTTACCTTGGGATCATCACCAGACTGGTGCATTATCCTTGATTTCCTGAAACTCCTCACTACTCTATGTTCAGTCAGTTAACTGAAGACTAGTTGACTAGTTAACTCAACTAGGTGGCAGTTCACTCCCGTAACTGCCTGAGAGACTAGACTAGGTGGAAGTTCACTCCCGTAACTATTGGTGTGTGTCCAGATCAATCTAGACCACCACTATGGCGCATTGGTTCACCTCCAGTGTGCACTCATTGAGCTATATAGAGTATATCATGTGTAAATTATTCATTATTCAAAACGGTTAATGATAATTTTTTCTCTCCTTCTTCTTTCTCCAATTGGATCTGCAAATGTGTGTATTATTTTTTAGCTAGATATATTATGTGCAGGTTCAACACATTTACACATGCCTTGAGAGGTAGATAGAAGAATTTTATATAATCCTCTTCGAGTGGGAAACCTCATTTTACAATAGAACAAATGTACAATATGAGATGATTCTAAATTGGTTCTCCTTAGTATATATATAGGAGATAAATGGTACAATTACAATTAAAGGGTCTAGCTAACAAAACTAATGTAACCATAGAAATATAATAACTCAATATCTAGGATTTACATGGGGCTATATGGTTAACATAGGGATTTTTCTAGGGATTAACAATGTGTGTGTGTGTGTGTGCCTTTACCTTATATTACTCAATGATAAGGATGCTAATGTTCATTGGAAATATTTCCCCCGGGAATAGTTAAGAGTAGAAATTCCTCATTAGCATAGATTTCTGGGATTAACTTGCAAGAGAGGTGTTTCCCTCAATTGAAATATTATCTAATGAATTCCTTCAACAAGATCTATGTGATGGGGAATGATATAGTTGATAGAATAACACTGAGTATGTATCCGTCAAAAACATCAATCGATCAATTAATGGGTTCCAAAATACTATTGATTTAAACACCTATACCATCAATAGTATCCACACTATTTGGCCTCATGGGAATCATTGTGAAGCCTCTATACCAATCATTAAATCACCAAGATTTGAATCTTATAATACATTCCCATGAAATTATGTGATCAGAGGAAGATCATCTTAGCTTTACATCAATGGGGAAACAAGTAGATAATATCGTTTCAATAAACCAATGCTATGAGACATGGTTTTCTTCCTTGGAGTGGTTTGATTTCACTCATCTTCTTCCACTTGCATTACCAACATTTGTTTTTCCTTTGTGATCATCTACTACACATTTTGGTGCCTCTCTAATTCATTTTGAAGGATAGATAGCTACAGATCAAGAAGAAGGGGAGAAATAGGTGCCTCATAGCTTGGATGTCGCAAAATAATATCACCAGAACAAATATACCTGTAAATATGTTGAACGTGCACATAATATATCTAGCTATAAAATACCACACACATTTGTAGAGAGAAATTGAGAAAGAAGAAGCAAGAGAGAAAGAATAGAAGAATTCTCATTAACCATAATTAATAATGAATAATTTACACATGATATACTCTGTATAACTCAATCAATGCACACTTGAGGAGAACCAATGCACCATAGTGGTGGTCTAGGGTGATCTAGACACACACCAATAGTTATGGGAGTGAACTGCCACCTAGCTGAGTTAACTAGTCAACCAGTCTTCAATTAACTGACTGAAATAGAGTGTAGTGAGGATTAGATCAAGGAATCAAGGGTAATGTGCCGGTCTGGTGATGAAACTAAGGCTAATGTGCATTAGCATGGTGATGATCCCAATGTTGCATGGTGACAAAACCAATGCAACATCTAGACTCAAATCAACTGAAAAGAATATTCTCTAGGTGGAATCTTCTCTCTAAAATATAGGTGACTAGATAATGACTAATAATGACTAATATTATCCAGGTGGAATATTCTCCATAAAATATAGGTAACTAGATAATGACTAATAATGACTAATAAACAAGGAAAAACCTTAGGAAAAATAAATCCTAGGTGCATGTGAAGTAATTCTAGCAACCCCTTGAACATCACTATGGTGAAAATAAAGAATGGGTCCTAGCAACGAGGCCATGTTAGGTACCCAAATACAAAATATACAGTGAAATAAAGTGAGGAAAGAGGGAAAACCTCATGGGCAACCCCTCCCCTAAAGGTACAATGTATGTAAAAAAACGAACTATAGTTTCTAGGCAACTGTATCCTTCACTCCAAGACGACTTCCCAAAGAATGGAACTTTTTCTCAATGAAGGTCTTGGTAAAGATGTTTGTTTTTTGTTCTGCTGAAGGAAAAAACTGTAGGTCGATGATCCCCTCGTGTTCTAAGTTCTATATGTAGTGCATGTGGATATCGATGTGATTCATCCGCTGCCTCTGAACAGGATCTTTGCAAAACTTTAGAGTGCTCTGGCTGTCACACCAGATGACGATCGACCGATGAAACTGAATGCCCAAATCAGTGAGAAAATTTTATAGCCACATAGCCTAAATGGTTATGTTAACTACCCCTCTGTACTCTGCCTCAGTTGAAGATAGATAAATGGCATCTTTCTTCTTTCTCTACCAACAGATAGGCCTGGAACCAAGACTAAGTTAGAAACTAGATGTGGACTTGTGATCATTGTTGTCACCATCCCAGTCAGAGCCAGTAAACCCGATGAGATCTAATGTAGAGTCTACTGCATAATGAATCCCAAAGGTGATGGTGCCCTATATGTATTGAAGGATACACTTTGTAGCCTTCCAATGTAGCTCATGCGGATCCTGCATGAACCTTGAAACCGCGACAACTGTATAGGAGAGTTATGGTCTAGATTGTGTGAGATACAACAAGCTCCCCACTAGATGTTTGTACAGAGTGATGTCAACTAGTGGAGTGTCCCCAACATCCTCAATTTTGACTCCTGATAGGAAAGGATTCGAAGGAGACTTGCAGTCTATGATGTGAAATGTCTCAAGGAGATCACGTGCATACTTGGCCTGAGACAGTTTGATGCCTGATGCATCCTAACTGATCTTGACTCTAAGGAAGAAGTGTAAAGGACCCATGTCCATCATAAAAAACATGTCATGTAGAATTCTCTTGAATGCAGAAATCGCTGAAGTTGAGAAATCGGTGATCAACAAATCATCAACATACATAACTAACAGTAGAAGTGAATCAGTCGTCCTGAGCATGTAGACATTCGGGTCTGATTTACAATGTACAAAGTTCTGTGACAACAGGTAGGAGTCCATCTTGGCATACCATGCCCTCAAATCTTGCTTGAGGCTATAAAGGGACTTCTTTAGTCGACATACCAAAGTTGAATCCTACATAAATCCCTGGGGCTGCTCCATATACATCTCCTCAGAGAGATCACCATGAATAAATGCATTTGTCACATCCATCTAATGGACTTCCCATCCCTTGGTTGTCACAATGGCAAATGTCAATCGTATGGAATCCATATTTTCTACTGGAGTGAAGGTCTCATCATAGTCAATGCCATGCACCTGTTGAAAGCCTTTGGAAACAACCCTAGCTTTGTATCTGCTAATCTGTCCATCTGTTGCACTCTTGGTCCTGTAGACCCATCTGCATCTGACAAGTTTCCTCTTGGAAGGAAGGGGAAGTTGGAACTAGATCCCAAGTTTGGTTCTTGAGGAGGGATTTGTACTCCTCCTTCATGGCGGATTCCCAAAATGGATTTCTAACAGCCTCGCCATAAGAATGTGGATATGAAGACTGAACCAAGAAAAGATGCTTGGAGGGCAATGGTTTAGTGGCAGTAAGTGCAATAAGAGGCTCCTCGAAATCAAATTGAGTCCTCCTAGTATCAGTTAGATCACCAACAAGATCCCTTGCATCCTGAAGAGTAGTTTGTGCCCACTTGGCCCTCTGCTCTAGCTCTGCATTGGCATATGGATGATCTGAATCTGCATATGATTGTACTGAATCTATATCTGGATCATATGATTCCTCTAAATCAGAACCCTCGTCTGAAGAAGATTCGGCATGTGTATGCTCATCATCTCGGACAAGTGGAAGAATGAAGGTGTCTTCATGCGGTTGTTGAAGTACATGCGAGACACTTTCCTCGAATTGGACACTTCTCTCAATGATGAGACGGTCCGAGGAAAGATAAATAAGTTTGTATCCCTTCACACCGTCGGGGTATCCAACAAAGATACACTCTGTGCTCTATGGATAAAGTGCCTTCCTCTTTTCAGAGGGAATCTGGGCCCATGCACATGAACCAAAAATATGAAAGTGGGTCACTTCTAGTTTTAGGTTGCTCCAAGCCTCTTAGGGGATTTATCCTTGAAAAATCTATGGGGAGATATTTTTTGGATGTAGGTTGCACAATTAAGTTCTTCGGCCGACAGTCTCTGTAGTAGTGACTTTGCATGTAGAATGAAAGATTCCATCTCTTTTAGAGATCTGTTTTTCCTCTCAGCAACTCCATTTTGATGTGGAGTATAGGGAACTATGTGATGCAACTGAATCCCTTCCTCATGACAAATATTATGGATCTCATGATTGACATAATCTCCCCCATTATCAGTTTGGAGGATTTTGATTTTATTTCCTCACTGTGTCTCAACCAGGGGTTTGAAATATTTGAGGTGTTGAAAGACCTCAGATTTTTGCGTGAGAAAGTAAATCCATGTGAAACATGAGAAATCATCAACAAAAATGAGAAAAAACCTCGCTTTGCTGATAGATGGATGCAGAAAAGGACCCATGATGTCACTATGGATCGGATCTAAAGGAGAGGAATCTCTATGAGTCTTTTCTTTGTCAAATTTCTCTTGAGTGTGTTTTCCAAGAACACATCCCTCACAGATTCCTTTGGAGAAATGGATGTATGGTATACCATCAACCAATATTTTATTTTTAAGTTGTTTCATATATCTTAAATTCAAATGTTTGAACCTTTCATGCCATATCCTACTACTTTCATCAGCATGGGTAAGCAGTAAAGCATAATCTGGTTCAATAAATTCAGAAAATGTATACAATCTAGATTGATGATTTACCTCACCGGTAGAAACCCTGAAATTGGTTTTCATGTCATATATGTCTACTACATTTGGTGTGAATATGAATTTATTTCCGGTGTCGGAATTCTTCATCTGATACATAGAAAGAAGGTTGACAGAAAGTTTGGGAACATGCAACACATTCTCAAAGATTTCATTGGTGAGTTCAATCCTTCCTTTGTCGGTGACCTCGACTGGAGAGTTGTACCCCATAAGAATAGGAGGACCTTTGCATGCATCCAATGAAGAATAGATTTTTTTGTGGAAGCCATGTGATTTGATGCTCCTGAATCTACGATCCAAGCATCGAGAGAGGAGTCGATGGAAATCAAGACATGGCTAGAATTTCCTTTCTTGGAATTCTGATCTTCTAGCTTATTCTTCTTGGCACCCTCAGGGATGTGATCTCCAAGGTTGTTTTGCTGAAGTATTTGAGTCATTATATCTATGGGTTTATGTATGCATGCATATTATTGATGGAATCAGTTATGGCAGTATGTGCATTTCTCCACTTTTCTTCCATTTCTCTGTTTGGATCCAGAGGCATTGGTGAAGGGTTTTGTGTACCCTTCCTTCTTCGGATGTGCATGATATTTCCTTTTGTATTTATCTTTATATTTATGATATTGATGGCTTCCATCTTTCACAATAAGTGCATGCGCATTTGGGCCTTTGATTTTTCCCATGTTGATGAGCTTGGTTTTCTCTTGTGTCAGGGATTCGATAAATTCCTCAAGAGAAGGAATCTTCCAGGTGGCTCTAGAGGCAAATTGGAATGAATGGAATGTGGATATGAACAAATACAATTCAGGACCAAGTTTGGAGAGAATGGTGAGAACCATTTTTTTCTCCTTAGATTTATCAACCCTGCAAGCTTTGAGTTGTGACAGTAAATCCTCAAATTTTGTAAAGAAATATTGGAGATTGTCAAAGCATTTTGGATCCAATGTGAGAAATTCCACCTCGAGCATGTGTCCCCTTATCTCATTCTATTTTCCAAATATCCCTTCCAAGGTGGTCCAAGCTTCATTGGGGGTTTTATAGGAAGACATGCAAAAAAGGAGATCGAGAGAGATGAGACTCCAAATTGTTTTGAATGCTTCATCCATTCGATTTAAATACTTGGATTTTTCTATGGCTGATGTCGATTTTGTATCTGTATTCAAGGTTAACCTATACAATCCTCTATTTTGGAGATGAATCATTATTCTCTCCTTCCATGCAAAGTAATTGTAAGGTGTAAGAATGAATTCTTTTGGGAATTCCATCTTTCTGCTGTCTTCAATCTTTGGTACCTGTAAAAATAATTTGGTGTAGCTTTTCTTAGCAGTCTTTCGTCTCTGATACCATGTAAATGTGTTAAAACTACACAAAATATATCTAGCTATAAAATAACACATACATTTGCAGAGATAAATTGAGAAAGAATAAGCAAGAGAGAAAGAATAGAAGACTTCTCCTTAGCCGTAATGAATAATGACTAATTTACACATGATATACTTTGTATAACTCAATAAATGCACAATGTAGGAGAACCAATGCACCATAATGGTGTTCTAGAGTGATCTGGACATAGACCAACAATTATGAGAGTGGATTTCCACCTAGTCTAGTCTCTCAGGCAGTTACGGGAGTGAACTTCCACCTAACTGAGTTAACTAGTCAACCAGTCTTCAGTTAACTGACTGAAATAGAGTGTAGTGAGGAGTAGATCAAGGAATCAAGGGTAATGCGCTAGTCTGGTGATGAAACCAAGGATAATTCACATTAGCATGGTGATGATCCCAATGTTGCATGGTGACAAAACCAATGCAACATCTAGACTCAACTCAACTAGTCAAACTAAAGTGTCAACTGAAGAGAATATTCTCGAGGTGGAATATTCTCCCTAAAATATAGGAGACTAGATAATGACTAATAATGACTAATAAACAAGGGAAAAACTTAGGAAAAAGAAATCCTAGGTGTGTGTGAAGTAACTCCAACAATACATAGTTCCATTTTCATCTTTTCTAGAAAAGAACCTCATCGAAATAATGCATACTACTTGTGTGTATGTGTAGTGTAATTAATCCAAAGACTTTAGAGGAATCACATGAAATGTTGTGAAAAACATTTGAACACAAGAGAAAAGAGACATAAAAATAGAGAGTTGTGCTCACTTTCCTCTTCAAGGGGTATAACTATCCATAGAGAATCTTAAGTACATATGGGCCCCTTATAATGAGGGTCGACCAGCTAATTTGGGTCTTATTACTAAAAAGGGCCCTTTAATACAATGAGTCGCTATTTAATAACTATTTCATGGGCCTTATTCAAGGAAGTTGGTCTCATACATTAATAAAGTATCTAAGTAAGATAATTAGGGTAGGACCTGTTGGCCCTTGACCAAGTTTTGAGAAACACTTGGTCATATTTGACCATTTTTGGGACTTCGACAGCCTGTCGAAGATGAAGCACAAAGGAAGCGGAGATTGCGGAAGCTAGACCCCTTTTTGGGTCCTTTTTTGGGTTTTTTGGAATATGTAATGGGAAAGGGATGTCGGCCTGTGGGTTTACCCACGCTTAGGCCCACTTTTGTAATGTATAAATAAGTAGCTAGGTGATGTAAGAGGATGGCTATAAGATAAGTGCTAGATCGACATCTATGTGATTGGCTTGCAGAGTTGAGTGCAAGTGTTGTAAGTGTTGAGTGCAAAGATTGTAAGGAGTCTCTATGCTAGATCTACTCGAGGAAGGAGGATCTGGCGAGGTGTGCATAGATCTCCTGTCCTATGCAGAGTAGGATTTTGATAGCTCTGTGCTGTAACCTGATTGACTGAAGCTAATAAAGATGAAGAGTTCTTGAACATAGCCCCAGGGTGGGGGTGAACCACGTAAATACTGTGTGTTGTGCTTTGTGCTTATTCTTAGATGCTTTGTATTGCTAAGTGCTTAGATGTGATTAGATAGACTTTCTTATGCTTAGTGATAGAGATGTATATGAATGCTAAACTGATGTGTATGAATATGTTAAGTGCTTGGTCTACCAGATCTAATATGTCTTGTTGTTGCTAAGTGCTGAAATACCCTAGATATAAGTGAATGTTGAGATGCTTTGTTATGTCGACGAAGTATATCTAAGTGGAATATTGATGAATGATAGATGCTAAGTGCTCTGTAAGTGATATAATCACAGATCTATGTCCCAGCTAAAGTTGCAGACACCTGAGTCTTCCAACCACCCCTACCTCTACCTTAGGTGAGACTTCATCTGCTTCGCAGGTGTTGCTGAAAGGGATAGTAGTTAGGGTTTTGTTGGTGCATTGTTGTAGCGTTGAACCTTGGGTCTGCCCCTATGCCAACAAATGGTTCTATTTCCAAGACTGAAACTATGATTGTTGGGAACTAAGGGAGAAGAAGATTTGTGCAAAGATTTGTCCTAAAACTGTGAAAGCTATGTGCGTGGATTTGTTCCCTAGTGCACAATATTTTACTTGATCTATAAAGATCTGTGCTGAGAAGGGAAGGCCAGATTTGAAGAAAAGAAGTGATATATGAATGCTTGGTGCTCTAAGAAAAGTAAAAGTGGAAGTATCTGAATAAAAGAAGTCAGATTTGCAGAAAAGAGGTAATATCTGTAAGCTCAGTGCTCCGATAAAGGTAAGAATAGTTAAAAGTTCTTAGATCTGAAAGCTTTGTGCTTTGTAGAAGTAAGATAAGTGGAAATTTTTGTTTCTAGAGTATGGATCTAGGTATTTTTGATAGATTATGTCCTAGCTTGAAAACTAGGGCATTTATAGATGAAAAAAAGTTTGATATGACTAGATCTGATAAGCATAATGATAGATATGTTATACCTATGCATAGAAAAAATATTTGGACTAACAAATGGATGTAGGATCCTAGAAAGAATTTTTTGGAGGCTAGCTACCATGATCCTAGTGTGCAGTACAGAAGAGGCTAGGGATCATTTAAAAGAAAGAGAGGATTAACCCTATGTTATTGTTGCAGAAGACCGGGACATCTTCCTAAGGAATGCCCTGGTGGAAGACCTAGTTGCCTCTGTTGTAAATCCTTGGACCACGAAGTGTTGGATTTCCCTAGAATGATTGCTAAGCTTGAAAGGATGAATCTAAATGAAGAAAATTCTAAGGCAGATCTAGAAATAGTAGAACCCCAGAAAGAATCAGAGAATATATTACTACAGATGAAAGGCACCTTGAATGACCATCGACATGTTAGGTTATCAGAGGTATTTAACGAAAAAGAATGCATTGAGGTAAGAATAGGAGACTTCGACATTGACTGTGTTATGAATGAGGAAACACAGGGGAATGTCATGACAGAGAGAACTTGGGAAGCTATAGGAAGGCCTGTTATGATCCCTTCATTAAGAGGAATAGGTCTATTCAGAGAAAAACTGGTAAACCTATGTGGAAGGCTCACTCAGATATCTATGAATTCCAATGGAACTTCGACAAAGGAAGATTTTGAGATTATCAAATTTATTGAGGACAACGCCCCATTTACCATATTACTTGGAAAACCTTGGATTGAAAGAGATCAAGCTAGGAAAAAGGAAGAAGAAAAGTTTTTAGAACAACAGAGACAAGAGTTAAAAGATTTCATGACCAGAAGGATCACGCAGTTGATTGAAGGGCAGGAGAACAAATCAAAGCTATTTGACACTAGAAGCCCAGATGTCCAAGCTACAAAAGCATTAGGGGATTCACAGAAGATTGGAGTATCTATATCAGATATAGATGAAGTAGTACGCCTGAGTCTTGGGAGAGGACCTCAGTAGTGCGAAGTGACTGTGCCTAAGGAAAATAAGAATCAGAACGGGTAAATAACTACTGAGACGAAGCTCACTGGGAAGAAGGCCAGAAAGCTGAGTAAGAAGAAGGATAAGATTGAAAATTTATAGCAGGTCCTAGAGGGTACCCCGCAGAAAGAACATTTGCAAAATTGGAGTTTCGTCGGGATATCAGAAAAGCGACATGGGTCACTTCTCCATGGCGAAGAAATATAGCCGTTGGAAGCCAATATATTCATTCGACTACCGCTTCAAACGGATCAAAAAGCATTGATGGCTCATCACCAAACCATTAGACCATGCCATAATAGACATAACAAGAGTTAATGAAGCCCCATATCCGTTACAAATGATCTGTTACAGAGTTACTTACTTATTCCATCACAAAACGCCATGCACGAAAGACACTTTTGCTAATTACAAATTTGAGTCCAGAGACTACATGCATTGTGAACAGTGATTACTCCACTCTTACTCTCTACCCTATTACAGTACCTATGTTACATTGAGAACCCGATATATTGATCTTGAGCGTATATGTCTGACAAATTTAGTGCATCTGAAGATTCTGTAAGAGAGTTACTCGCTAGCCTCAGAGCCGAAAAAGTCATGTCGGAGAGAGGATTGTCTACATGTTTACAGGCATCATCGACGAGAGGAGCACAAGCCTCCCCGTTGACTACTCGAGCAGGAACATCCCGAGCTGACACATAAAGAAGAACCAAACATAAAAATGATGTGGCCAGTGCAAAGTTGGTTCCATCCATCCTACCTTCTTACATACCACCTCTGAGCGGTGTGATCAACAGAGACAGTGTTCCTAGGGACTTTGAGTACAATCTAGTCACTCTTTACTTGTATAAAGGGGTATGCACAGTCTGCATAGATCAAGACAAAATTGCAACATTGAAGTTTAGTGACTTCAAACTGGGGGATCGTAAAGTTTACGGCATGCTTGCCTCGTACAAATACCTAACCAAAACCAAGGGAAAGAATTCAAAGATTGTCCCTTAGAAATGGACAATGAACCTTGTGCAGTCCACTCTACTCAACGTTATGAAGATACCACACTTTAGCAAACACCAAGAGGTGAATTCTTGTGTGAAGTTGTTTCTCACGAGTTACCATGGAGGATACTTATGGTTAAACCATTGCATAATAGTTGATCCAACGCTGATCAACCGGATCACTGAGATTAGCATGCAGGGCCCTAATCCCCATGATTACTATCTTAGAAAGACCGTGGATCATGCTCTTGCTCAGAAGATCAAAGAATCTTATGGTGATATTGAGAAAGGTGCATGAGGCTAAAAGGTAGCTTCTATTGAAAATGGCACAGTGCACCTCGCCTGTCAACTGATCGCAGGGAAGGTGGTATGCAAGAATCGACCTACACAAATATTTGGCTTTGTAGTCAACCTCACAGGGAAATGCACAGAGGGACTATAGATGGACTAGGCGAAGTACCTGGTGAATCAACTAGAGAAGCCTAGGATCAGGGGCATGAATTCCATTTTAGTTGGGTCTTGATACTTATAAGTTTCATTGCATGGGAGCTACCAGAAGGTGCAACCTTCCCAGACATCGACCCCTTTGAACCACTGGCCGCGAAGTTCAGTACACCGTGGTACTGGAATGATATGAACAAGCAGTGGAAATCCAATGCCATCTTCCAAACCTACTACACCCAACTGAATCTCACCATCTAGTCCGAGCCTCGCATGACCCCGAATACTTTACACAGGTTTTGACCTTTGATGAAGTTTAGCGTGGACCACCATTTCATATATATTACAGCATGCACTGATGAGCACAAGGAACAAATTCATTCTTATTATAAGCTTAAAGAAGAAGACCTTGTTGGCAGCCATTTTTCATTTTTATCCTATCCTTATAAGCTGCCTACACAAGTGTTTTGAACCCTTAATACTCATTGCAATCTTTTGAATAAAACGACATGATTATTTTGCGCATTCGCACACCTGCCTTTTGTTTTTTTTTTCACGACTACAAGCGTGAAAACCTTGAGTTCGAATTCATGTCATTGGCATTAAAATCGTCACTGGATTATTATGGTTACTCTTGTTTATGTGGTCATTTCACCTCTAACTCATTGATGGTCACACAGTTGGCAAGACACCAAATCTTTACTCACTTTGCGTTTTTGTTAATATGACTTCATTTTATAAGTTTGTGATGCAATGGTATTCTAGTGATTGTGATTGATTCCTTGATACAATGGTGGTTTGATGTTCTATTGTCTTTGATCAAATTCTTTGGTGCAATGGTTTCATACAACGCATAAGTTTTATGGTCAAATCTTTGGTGCTAAATTCGAAATATTGTTTTGTTTTAAATCATACAAACACTATTGTTTGTGCAGATATCCGGGTCGACTTATCATGGTTTTCAATAGTTGTTTGATTGGCATTGCTTTTAACACACACCAATAGTGATTTGAATCACCATAGCACCGTCGATTGTACATTTCAATATGAATTTTTTGCAAGGGTTTGTTTCGTTCCACCACCCTCGCACACTTAGGCATTAATGCCTGCCTTGTATCTCGGGTTACCTCTGTTGGTTTCCGGGAAGCCTGTGAGCTTTCGGTCCTATGTATACCCTGTCCAAACCCCTGTCTGTTTACCCTGCTCACTGTGTGCTCTCTCCTATGGAACCTGTAGTGCGCATAGAACCTAATGGCATCCAAACACTGCTGCTATTTGACAATGCTTGTGAAGACCTGGAGAATAATGGCTGGTTATTTTTTATCCAAAAATTTGAGGGTTTCAACCTTGCGGTCGCCCAACAGTTTTCCCTCACATTCGAAGGATGTAGGGCCAAGTTTAGAGACATCCAGCTTGAACTAGACGAATAATTCCTCAGCTCATCTACGGGTTTACCATCTAAAGGGCAGAGGTGGTTTAAGAATTCGAAAGTGGACGAAGTGCCATGGCCGCTCCTGTTCACATCAAGGAAAATTGTCAGTTGTGATAGAGGTATGCCTCTCACTACCCTTAAGTCTAGGTGGCACGATCTATTAGCCATTGTTAAACAATTCGTGACTTGCGGAGGTCGTTATGGTTTAGTGTTTCTTTACCATATTTAGTTTCTTATGAATTTCATAGACTACCCTTTGAATATTCCTCACTACCTCCTACGCAGCCTGTATAAAATGTCTAAACGATTTAAGAGGGAAAAGGCTGATTCTAGCCTCTTCCATCACTGCTTGATCAAAATCGTTATTGTTCATCATTTGAAGCTTAGTGGTGACTGTTAGCAAGCCTTCCTATCAAGGAATGGATTTGCCACTCCCGAATGTGTTCAAGTGGACAAGACTGTGGTCACCGAAACCCTAGTTGGGCCTGTTGTGCCACCTCCTACCCTTCTACCCTCTGTCAAACCCTCGACCTGCCCCAACATTGGCCTACTCGACACCATACCAGACCCATGTTCGAAAGACAATACTAAGATTGTTAAAAGACCTGTAAAGAAGAAGGGCAAGGGTAATCCCGATGCCAATAGTAAGGAAAAGAAGAATGCATGATGGATATCTAGATGTGCTCGGAATAAGCCTAAACAAAACATAGACCAGAAGCCTATTGTTTTGAGAGAGGATTCAGACTCTAAGATTGAACGCTTCTTGACTGAGGAATACCCTTACTCTCATGGCCTCTGTTCTGTTAAACCCTATGGCTACGTCTCCAACCTCCCACCATGCTTCAAGGATGACCCTAACTTCCCAGGAATTAAGTTTGACAGTGGAACCCCTGGTAACTTGAAAGAACCCTCACCTATAATGCCAAGGCCCGATCAACCACCATGTACTCAATGAAATTCTTGGCTTGAACGTTACTACACGGATGTTCCTCTGTTGCAATCTAAAATTAAATCATTGGAGGAACAGGTCACTGTGTTGTCAAAGGAAAATGATAGGCTTCAAGCCAACGATAAGAGACAAAATACCATGGGTTCTATCGTCTTCAGAAATGTTGAGACAGCTACCACCTTTGTTAACTCAAAGTTATCCTGACCGAATCGTTTTCCTACAGCCCAGGTATGTTATTTCAACATCGATTTTTGAATGATTTGGTTTGAATTAGCATAGATGATTATGTTTGCTCTGAATTAGTTTTGTTTTGTTTTGAATAGATTCAAGAACGATTCTGTTATTTTCGAATTACCAAGAATGTTTTTGTTTTTGGATTATGTTGGCATTGAATCAGTACAAAAGATTTGTTTGATAAAATCAAATATAGCTATGTTTTGATTGAACCAATTTAATACGATTTCATTGTTCTTGAATTAAACGATTGTGTTGGCTCTGAGTTAGTTTGATTTAGCTATGTTTGGTTTGATTCAGAAATGATTCTATATGTCTTGAATTAGCATAGTCGTTTGTGTATGCGTTGGATTAGTATCAAATATTGGTTTGATAGATAGAATATAATCTGTTGATTCAATACGATTTCGTTTATTTTGAATTGGCATAAAAGATTTGGTTTGTTTTACCAAGAATGATTGGCTTTTCTTTGAATTAGTAATTAAGAGTTGTTTGATTCGTTGTATACATTCTTGTAATTATTTGGACTCATTTAAAATGATTTTGTTTGTAGATATGACCAGCTACAGAATCGTGAGATTCTGTGGCTAGTCATAAAATTTGGATTTTGTTGATTTTACAATTAAAACATTATCTAAAATTGTCTACTTTTGCCTATCTACAGGTACATACGAATTTCAATGGGAAATTGGACATGCTGTGGCAGTTTAGAACATGCTTTTTTTTATATAGTTTTGTTTTAACTTGTTAGTCTTAGGCAGAAATAGAGATTTGGGAGATTGTTCCCATATTTTTTGCAGATAGTTTTTTATAATTTCCACAGGGATGTTTTACCCTGTGGCCTTTATATACTCATTAATTTTTGTAATGAATCCATCACTGTTGGGAGAACAAAGAATATGGACTTATGAAGATACAGACTCGAATGGAAGTGGATCTTTTGTAACAGCTTTAGCTTTCAATTTATCATACTTTCGTTTAAGTTTTATGCATTTTAATTTCTGATCAAGTTATTGACTACTTTAGATATCAATACTTGTTATAGGTTGATGCGTTATGACTTAAATTATGTCTATATCTGATGTATCTCATTTTTCGTACAACAATTACTTTGTTTCAATTTGATGAATAAAAGGTTTATCTTCTTCGTTAAATGAACTGTTTTGTACAAATATTCGCACAGGGATTTATCTAAATGTGATGATTTGTAAACTTTAAGATTGTTGTTGTTTTATGTCTTGTTTGTTCTGTCATTCATATTCAAAGAGCACTGTTGTTTCCTGTTTACAAGAAGCTTGTGGAAAATCTGGTGTGGGTTTCCTCCCACCAAACAACTAAATCAAGTATTGAGCACAGGACAAATAGGAAGCGTTACTTCAGGTCAGTTTGTTATTTAATAGTTAATAAATTCGAGAATTCTCAGTAGTTTAGATAGATATATAGTTCAAATTTACAGTTAGGATTATTATTGCTCAGCTTAGATAGTTTTCATTTTATTCCTTTCTCATAAAAATTATAAAAATCAAAAAACAATAGTTTCACTATCATAATACATTTTACAAATGATTTTGCAAGTTTCGATTAAAATTCTTATTCTGTAAATACTGTACATATGTGATTGAGATTTAATTGTATTGATAAGCTGAACATTTAATAAGTAGGATGATTGCTCTATAGTATTAGTTAGTAAAATGTATATATGCTTTAGATTTGTATATAGTTTGCTATATGTGTTTTTTTTTCATTTAGATTAGTTCCTTTAGTTTAGTTTTTCTTTCGTTTTCCTAGGACTTAGATCGGCCAATGAAGCCGCTAAACCCGTCAGAGTGGGTCATCCCAAATGGCTTGGGTTATTTAGACAACCCCGGACCAGATCCACCCCTCCAGTTGACGGACGGTCAATTTTGCCCGTCAACAGACCTGGAGGAGATCACCAAGGAATGGTCATCGGACCTCCTTGTCTCAGCAGACCCCACAGAAATGTCCAACATCGACAGCCCAAAAGCTACACAGGATACACCTAGGCCTAGTAAGACAAAGAAAACAAAGAACACGAAGAAGGTCGAGGAAGTCTGGTATATAGACAGCCTATCTATGAGGACGGATTCCATTACACCAGATAAAGGAGGTGATGGAAAAGACTTAGAAGAAGTTGAAAAAGACCAGAAGATGAAGTAGAAACCATAAAGAAGAGGAAGGGTTCACCTCCATAACCTTCCTCTCGGAAGAAATCGAAAGCACCTGTAACTAAACTATAGACCACGCTCACTCCAGATGACTTCATTTTTCTCATCACAGCTATGATTGAAGCTATAGAAGAGATAACAGAAAAGAAGGAAGCTAGGCAAGAGACAATGTACAACAGAATTGAGATCGAGCTCCAAGGAGTGCAATAGGCACTTCAGTCTAGCCGCGTAGTCTCCACTGTGCCCTTTCCAGAAGGAACAACAGAAGAGGGAGATGAACTAGTTCAACTCCGCAATATTGCTAACACGATCAAAGTACACCTTCGAAAAGCACATGAAGAAACAACACAGGCCACCTAGGCCTTAAAGAAAGCACAAGAGGAAATCATCAAACAAAGTCGAGCTGTGCAACAAGAGAAGGGAACTCTCCAAGCAAAATTTGAAGAAGACAGAGAGAAGATCCAAAAAGATAAAGAGAATTTGCTCGCGAAGCAGATAGGGATTGAAGAAGCAGTAAACATAGAATTTCTCTCTTTGACCGGCTTAGAGCAGAAGGCAGAAGATCCCATAGAAAACCAAGTGATGAAGCTTGTTGAATTTATTCAGCAACTTCAACAAAGAGTCGTGGAATTAGAGCTTCAGACCATACCAAGTACTCCACAAGAAGTGTGCGACCAATGAGAAATGACTTCCCAAAGCACAGTAGAAAGGATTAAATAACTCACTAAGGAATGCAAACAGTTAAGTAGCAGAAGTGTGCATGTATATGAGAACCTAATCGAGAATACAGAATTGCATAAATTGGAGTCGCAACGACAAGAAGCGAAGCAGCACATAGACATGTTACAAGCGCAGCTGAAAGCCTTATCACCAGTCGAATAGATGAAGAGGTTTCATGAGAAATGCAACAGGAAATCGATCCACACAATCCAAATTAAAGTGATGGAAGTCTCTCAACGAATTCAACAGGTGCAAGACAAGGCATGTCAACTATTCACTGAAGTCGAAATCCAAGGGGCAAAAATTGAATATGTTGTCATTATCGTAGAACATCGCTTGGAAGGATTAGTAAATGACACAGTGATCCAGGACTTCACTGAGAAAGAGGTCATAGCAATGCAGTAGGTCGAAGCAACTCGATCCAAGCTCGAGGCATTCGAAGCAGAACTGTTCAGATCCTAAGTGCCTCAGGATGAGTCACAGGTGAGTGTTGGGGGCATGTTGGCCCTTGGCCAAGTTTTGAGGAACACTTGGTCATATTTGACCATTTTTGGGACTTCGACAGCCTGTCGAAGACAAAGCGCAAAGAAAAGTGGAGATTGCGGAAGATAGACCCCTTTTTGGGTCCTTTTTGGGTTTTTGGGAATATGTAATGGGAAAGTGATGTCAGCCTGTGGGTTTACCCATGCTTAGGCCCACTTTTGTAATGTATAAATAAGTATCTAGGTGATGTAAGAGGATGGCTATAAGCTAAGTGCTATATTGGCATCTATGTGATTGGCTTGCAGAGTTGAGTGCAAGTTTTGTAAGTGTTGAGTGCATAGATTGTAAGGAGGCTCTGTGCCAGATCTACTCAAGGAAGGAGGATATGGCGAGGTGCACACAGATCTCCTGTCCTATGTGGAGTAGGATTTTGATAGCTCTGTGTTGTAACCTGATTGAATGAAGCCAATAAAGAAGAATATTTGGTGGACATAGCCCCAGGGTGGGGGTGAACCATGTAAATAATGTGTGTTGTGATTTGTGCTTATTCTTAGATGCTTTGTATTGCTAAGTGCTTAGATGTGATTAGATAGACTTGCTTATTCTTAGTTCTAGAGATGTATATGAATGCTAAATCTGATATCTATGAATATGTTAAGTGCTTGGTCTACCAGATCTGATATGTCTTCTTGTTGCTAAGTGCTGAAATACCCTAGATCTAAGTGAATGTTGTGATGCTCTGCTATGTCGAGGAAGTAGATCTAAGTTTAATAGTGATGAATGATTGATGCTAAGTTCTCTATAAGTGATATAATCACATATCTGTGTCCCAGTTAAGGTTGCAGACACCTGAGTCTTGCAACCACCCCTGCCTCTACCTCAAGTGAGACTTCATCTACTTCACAGGTGTTGCTGAAAGGGCCAATAGTTAGGGTTTTTTTGGTGCGCTGTTGTAGCGTTGAACCCTAGGTATGCCCCTGTTCCAAAAGGACCCTAACATGACCCATTCTTGGGTATGTGTTATATTCTTTGCACGAGTGGTAGTGTCTATGTTGTGCTGGGGGGTTTGAGGGGGGGATGCTAGGCCCCCCTGGGGGGTGCAGGGGGGTAAAATCCCCCCGCACAGGGGTTTGGGGGTAGCACCCCTGAGAAATTAATTCCCTTTTTCCTCGGAAAACATGTCGTATTTTGGGGCGATTTTTCGGCACATGATTTTGTCTAATGGTTTTCTATTTACGCTTGAGGAATTAGGATTGTTAACTAATCCAGGTCATTGGGTTAGGGTTTTGGATTCCGTTGGATCCTATATGTATATTGTAATGTAAACAATGTATCACAATGAATGAATATAGAATACGTTGGTTTTTCCCGGTTTGGATTAACAGGGGAACAATCTTTGTGTAATATTTGTATTTTCCATTGTATTTTTTTTGTTCTTTTACCAAAAATCTATTTGCAGTAAATATTGTACAAAGTTGAAATCTACATTTGGTATCAGATCTTTGTTGGCTTCAGGGGGATGCCTTTGTGGACAAGGGTTTGGCTCAGGACTGTGATAAGCCTTGTTACAGTGGGAGATCTGTGGTATTGATTTTTCAGGTGAAAATAAATAGAGAGCAATTTGAAAATGGAAATCGAGAAGTTTAATGGGAAACGTTTTGAGCTATGGAAGCTCAAGATGGAATATCTGTTGTTGGAAAGAGATCAGTGGATCGTGGTAGATCCAGGTACTTCACCTATAGGAACTTCAGAAGATGATTGAAAATTTTTGGATCGGAAGGCAAAGAGCATAATCCGACTGTGTCTCTGAGATTTAGTATTACTAAATATGTCAGAGGAAGCTACAACCAAGGATTTATGGGATAAGTTGGGGAAGTTGTATCAGTCTAAGTCCCTAGTAAATAAACTATTCCTGAGAAATAATCTATATAACCTAAGGATGAGAGATGGAGACTCAGTGGAAGAGAATTTGAATGCCTTCAATGTTGTGGTAAGTTAGTTAGTATATGTTCATATTAAAATTTTAGAGGAAGATAAGGGTATCAGTTTATTGTGTTCTTTTCCAATTTCATGGGATAGTCTGGTTGTGGCCATAGGTAGTATTAAAAATGCCTTGAATTTTGATGAAACTTGTTATCGGAGGAGATGAGATGGAAGAATATGGAAGGACAGAGCACAAACACATTATTTGCAAGAGGACGCTCCCAGGAAAGAAATAAATATAATTTATCAAGTGGAAGATATAAGTCTAAGGGTAGATCTAAATCTCCCAAAATTTTTGTAAAGGTATGTTGGAGATGTGGAAAACAAGGGCACTACAAGAAGAAATGTATATCCAAAGTTGAGAAAAAGAACGTATCTAAAGAATCTCCTTCTACAGAAGAAAAGGCCTCCAAGGAAGAAGGAGGGGATATGTAGTTGGCTTCTTCAAGCACACACACAGATCATGAGGTATGGTTGGTTGACTCAGGTGCATCCTTTCATATGACTCCCACCTAGGAGTGGTTCTGTGAATATGAAAGGTATGATGGAGGTAATGTTTTCCTAGGTGATGACTCGACAACCAGAATCATAGGTCGAAGAAAATTCAAGTTGAGGCTCATAGATGGAAGGATTATAACACTACCTAGGAAACCTACATGATGGTTCGAGGAGAAATGGTGTTGTTGAAGGGAGTTCAATTTGGAACTCTGTATAATCTGCAAGGAAGAACTATTAGTGATAGGTGTAATAGTTCCATTGTTCCTGATATTGGATTTGAAGAAGAAAGAACCCCTATAGTCTACTGATAAAAGGTTATGTTGTGGCATGAAAGACTAGGGAATATAAGAGAGAAGGGTCTTTGACTACTACACGGTAAAGGTATTGTTGAAGGTATGTCTAAATTCTCTCTGGATTTTGATTTATGTGAACATTGTGTATATGGGAAGCAAAGTCTGGTAAGATTCCCCTCTAGTGTAATGAGGGTAGAAGGAATTTTATAGCTAGTTCACAGTGATGTTTTTGGACCTGTTTTAGTCCCATGTGTAATATTCCAAATATAAAAAGTATGCATAACACAAATAAAATGATAAAAATGGCAGATGAACAACAATATAACCAGAACAACACCACAATAATACCAAAATGATACCAGAATAACACCAGAAAGAGCACTTTGATTACTGAGAGTAATGTTCACTTGCCTCTTCGAGTGGGCAACCTCCAGCAGAGCAAAGCTCTATTACAATAATATCCAAGACAAAATTTCTCATATCCTCGAATCCTATTTATACTAAATATGTCTATCAAAAGAACCATCTAGAGGAAGATCGTTCTAGAAGTGGAAGCTTCTATTAGGTCTTCTTACATTCAACTTATTCTTCTTTATTGCTAGGCCTTATTAATATTGACCTTTATTACATCAAAATATATTATTCTACCTACGTGAGGGGTTAGGTCCCTAACATGTCCTCCCCCTTAAAACCAACCTTGTCCTTAAGGCTTGAGATGTGGAAATTGCTAGAGAATGGTAGTTGTTTCTCAAGTGGCATCAGCTGGGGTTGTATCTTTCCACTAGACTAACACTTCCTTGATGGTTCGATGATGCAGGCGATGCTCACGCTAGTCAAAAAATGCTTGTGGCTCTAGCCAAATGGATCCTTCTTCATCCAACTTGGGAAGGTTGGTTTGAGCTTGGCACTTAGTTACAATCACCTTCTTTAAGCAGGAAACATGAAAACGGAATGTAGCTTAGAATGACTGGGAAAAGCTAACTGATAGGCCACCTATCCCACATGCTTGAGAATGGTACAAGGACCATAAAATTTGGGCACCAGTTTCTGACAATGGTTAGCCTTGAGGGAATTTTTCTTGTAAGGTTGCAGTTGAAGAAACACCTCATCCCCTTCTGCAAATTGATGTTCAGAGTGATCTTGATCTTCTTGTTGCTTCATGCGATTATGGGCCATGACCAAATTCTCTTTGAGGGTATGGAGAATAGCCTCTTGAACTGTAAGCATTTGGTCAACTGCCTGGAACTTTGAGACACCTGGAAAATATGGGAGAAGTGAAGGTGGATTTTTCCCATATACTGCTTCAAAAGGAGTCATGCGGGTAGTTGTATGTATGAAGTGTTGTACCACCATTCAGCTAGTGGTAGCCATTGAGCCCACTGATTTTTCTTTTATGAGTCAAAACACCTCAAATATGTTTCCAAACACTTGTTGAAAAATTCAATTTGACCATTAGTCTGGGGATGATAAGCTGTGCTGAGATGCAATTGGCTGCCTTGTAGCTTGAAAATTTCTTGCCAAAAATCGCTGGTGAAAGTTGGGTCGCGATCAGAAACAATAGAATGTGGCATGCCATGAAGCTTGAAGACCTGATCCATGAAACGTTGAGCCATAGTGGATGTTGTAATTGAGTGTTGAAGAGAACATAAATGAGCATACTTGGAAAGACGATCAACTACCACCATGATGACTGATTTATTTCTCTATTTAGGTAAGCCTACAATAAAATCCATAGAGATATCTCACCAAATAATAGGTGGAATCAAAAGCGGTTGTAGTGTGCCAGGAGATTTGACTATTTCTCCCTTGTTGCATTGACACAAATCAAATTCAACCACAAAATTACGAATGTTCTGTTTCGTACCATCCGAGAAAAAAAAACGTTTGACCCTGTCATAGGTTTTGGTAAACTCAGAGTGCTACACTGTGGGTGTAGCATGAAGCTCAGAAAGTACCGTGGATTTAAGTTTTGATTGTTTACTTAAATACAAATGGCCTTTGTATAGAAGCTCATCATGGAGCCAAGAGTACCCTAGGGAATTGGAGAATTGTACTGCAATTTTTGTATCAGATGCGAACTTTTGGGATCGTGTAGCCATTCCTGGTGAACGGCTTGGAGTCAATCTGGTACAATGAAGGAGAGAGAAAAAAGGGACCCTTCATCTTCATATTTTTGGGAAAGTGCATCTTCAACCACATTGTCTTTTCCTTTCTTGTAAATGATCTCATAAGCATATCCAAAGAGCTTAGTCACCCATTTTTGTTGCTCTGGGGAGGAAATGCGTTGTTCCAGAAATAATTGAGGATTTGATGATCTGTCTTAATTTGGAAGCATTTCCCCAACAGATAAGGGCGCCATAGACCAACGACATGCATAATAGTCAAAATTTACCTTTCATAGATTGATTTGCCCAAATTTTGTTCAGACAGTTGTTTGCTGGTAAAGGCCAAAGGCCAACCCTCTTGCATAAGGACAATGCCAATTCCTTTCCCTGAAGCATCACATTGCAGGACAAAGGTCTTTGTGAAATTAAGAAGGGATAGGATTGGAGAGGTGCACATGGCCATCTTCAAGGTTTGAAAATCCTGAGCAGCTGCTGGAGTCCAAGTGAAATAATTATTTTTAAGGAGTGTTGTCAAAGGTGCCACAATATTTCCATAATTCTTAAAAAACTTGTGATAATAACCTGTTAATCCCAGAAATCCACGCAATCTTTTGAGAGTATTTGAATGAGGCATGTATTTCATAGCTTCAATCTTTTTAGGATCCACCCTGATAGAGACCTTGCCAACAAGATGACCCAATTACTCGACTTCCGAGGTGCCAAAAGCACATTTAGATTGTTTCAGGAAAAGTTGGTGCTGAGAGAGTAGGTGGAGAACTCAATCCACATGAGCAGGATGGTCTGTCCAAGTTTTTCTATAGATGAGGATATCATCAAAGAAAACTAAGACAAAATGAAAGAGAAAAGGACAGAGGACATGATTCATGAGGCTTTGGAAAGTGGAGGGAGCACTACACAAGACAAAGGGCATGACCAAAAAATCATAGTGGCCCTCATGATTTCTAAAGGTAGTCTTAGGAATGTCTTCCTCTTTCATATGGATCTGGTGGTATCTAGAATGGAGATCAAGTTTAGTAAAGAACTGGGCGCCACTCAATTCATCCAAGAGGTCATCAATGACAAGAATGGGAAATTTTTCTTTAACGGTGAGTTTGTTGAGGGTGCAGAAGTCAGGACACATGCACTAAGAACCTTATTTCTTAAGAACCATGACCATATGAGAAGAGTAGGGGCTTGTACTAGGGCAGATAACACCTGCGTTAAGCAGTTATTGAACCATTTTTTCAATTTCATTTTTTTGGGAAAAGGGGTGATGATAGGGATGGATATTGGGAGGAAGGCTTCCTGGGACAAGGGGAATGGAATGATCATGAACACCATGGGAAGGAGGGAGTCCCTGGGAGTGGGAAAAACAACTTGATATTTAGAGAGGATGTATTGGAGGTCCTTCAGCATAGAGGGTGTCTCAGTTACTTGTATGGCATGGAGTTGGGCAATAACAACATAATGTCCTTTTTTGAGAAGAGTTTCCATGTGATGGGAACTAATGATCTTAGGGGAACTAGCGATGATGCCTTGGAACTTATATTGTTGGCCCTCCTGGTCAAATTGCATGGTTAATTCCTTAAAATCCATGAGAATGGGACCCAAAGTCCTCAGCTAGTTTGCACCCAACACAATGTCACAACCGCCCATGTCGATAACAAACATATGAGATTTCATATGGTAGTAACCAATTTGGAGACACAGATTTTCACAATGCCCTCCACATTTCATGGACCTGCTATTGGCATTCATGATTTGGAAATTATTAACTGCACGGATATAGAAATTAGTTTCTTGGGCAATGCAATGATGAATAAAATTATGGGTGCTTCCACTATCAACAAGAATGATGACCTTCCTATGCTTGATGTAGCCAATTAGCTTGAGGGTTTGGGGAGCAGAGAAGCTAGTGAGATAATTTATGGAAATTACCGGTTCTACTTCGAGAGGGTCTAAGGGAGGGGTTATGTCAGTGGGTTCAGGTGACACAAACATAAGGGGAACTTCAACATCCTCTTCCGAAACATCCTCTGAGATGGCCATAAAAATATTTTGTTCTTTACACTTGTGTCCCAGAAAATATTTGTCATCACAATTATAGAAAAGGCCTTTGACTTTGGGTTCAACCATTTCGACCGTGGTCAATCTTTGGATCTTTAGTGAAGTAGAAGGAGGAGTGGGATTTACTAGTTTAGTGCGAGGAATAAAGGAGGGCTTCCAGTTTTGAGAAGAGACAACCTATTGTTCTTCCTTAGCTCTTTTAGTATCCTGCACCCAAATATGAGGCCGAGTCATGAGGACATGGGCATGAATCTCCTCCTTGAGGCCACTGATAAAACATTCTTGGAAAAAAGCATCAGACATGCCCTCTGTACGAAAATCTAGTCTCTCAAAAGTAGTTATGAAGTCTTCCACTATGCTAGATTGTTTCAGCTTTGTCAAACGGCCTAAATTGTTGGTGTCAGTGTCAAAGCATTCATAAATCTTTGCCACAAAGTATGTCCAAGCAACATACCCTTGATGGGAAGTTTTTTTCCATTGCCACCATTGCCAACGTTCTTGATCTAGATGGATAACACCATACCATAGTTTGGCCAAATCATCTGTAATGTCGTACAAAGAGAAATAATGTTCCATTTGAGTTACCCAACCAATGGGATCCGAGCCATCAAATTTGGTCACATCCACACGCGGAAGGCGCAGGTCACGCTGAAAGTGATGGGGCTGAAAATTATGGGAATGAGAGGAAGTTTCAGCTTCGGTACGCAAAGGTGGGTCAGATAAAGGGGGATCTGCAGGGATATGCAACTTGGTGCAGATCATCGAAGCAACAGATTCAAGATGGGTAGTAATGTATTTTTTGAGGTCTTCTTTGAGTTCCTCGATTGAGGCGACAATGGATGAATGAATGTTATTATTGATGGTGGAAATATTGGCACTGAGATGTCTCACTTCTTGTTGGGTCTTTGTGAAATTATATTGCAAGGTATTGAAGCAAGATTCCAAGTCTTCGCTATGGGTATGGGCCATGATGATGAGGAAACCAAAAAGGGGTGGGTGGGGTCAAACAATTTGATGAAAAATGATAGGTATGAATGTGATATGGACGAAGAGATAAATCAAATGGAATAGGTCTCAAATAATGGTGCAACAAAATCCAGACTTTTTTTTTTTTTTTTACACCTGCGGAGTTATACTCCAGTCTGAAGAATACTACAGTGATGAAATTCCCAAATGCTTACTCGGGAATAAATGTGTATTAATTTGGAAGCTCAAATGCAGGAGACACAGTTGCGCGACAATAGATCTTGTTTGTTTTGTTTTTTTGTTTTTGTCCCCAAAGGTTAGGTATTCAAGGGCTCTACAGACAAGGATTTTCCCTATTCTATAACTCTCTGATATAAGTGTGGGGTCCAACATTAGTACTCGACCCAATATCTCAGGGCACCAACTAAGGAGGCTAGATCGTGCCCTTATCCATACTACCCGACTACCTAGGTACTAGAGAGTATCTTCCCGAGTGTTGTTCTCGGTGGCACAATAGCAGTCAGGCGGTTGATCGATTTATCTAAAGAGGGCTTTCAGAAATCTAGGCCAATCTATATACATGTGTTGTCTGATGCGCTACCAATCGAAGGGGTACCAACAGGGGTTACAAGGGTGGCCAACAGATGTGCGCTTAAGTACCACTTGTATTTCCTTCATGTATGAATCCATAGCCGTGACTTTATGCACCTAACGACATATCTCTATAGATTAAAGACGTCGGAATACGTCTCTACCCTGAAAAAATTTAACCTACAATTTTATGTCGAGGAAAGTGCTCTGATACCACTTGTAATATTCCAGATATAAAAAGTATGCAGAACAGAAATAAAATGCTAGAAATAGAAGATGAACAACAATATATCCAGAACAACACTACAATAATACCAAAATGATACCAGAATAACACCAGAAATAACACTTTTATTACTGAGAGCAATGTTCACTTGCCTCTTCGAGGGGGAAACCTAGAGAAAAGAAGAGCTCTATTACAATAATATCCAAGAAAAAAGTTCGCATACCCTTGACTCCTATTTATACTAATATGTCTATCAAAAGAACCATCTCGAGGAAGATCCTTCTAGAAGCATGTTGGCAGCCAACTCAATTTTTTGATTTCTCTCAAAAAAGTTGCCTACACCCCTTGTATCCAAACGACAAATCATCGTCACATTGTGCTTCTAGACATTTGTTTCATTTTTGCGACGATTACAATTTGATTTCGTTTGAGTTTTCACAACTGGAAGTGTGAAAACACCTCTTTCATCGTTTGGACAATCGTCATCTTTGATCTCGATCATCGGTTTATTACATGACTGCAAAAGATTTTTTTTAAACTTATACTCTTACCTTGATTGCGCATTTGGATCTGTTTGATTACTAAGCCTTTAAGCATGAAGACTATCTGATTACATTTGACTTTGTAAAGGTTGTGATTGATTTTGGTCTTATACGTTTTCACCCTTGCTATGGGCTCTTCACTCATTGATTATATTGAGATTTGTTTTGGTTGCAATGTTCTAAAAACTTTGAAATGTAAACATTCGAATATGCAATGAATACATAAGGTCGATGGAAATCGTTTAAGTTTCACAAAGGTTCTCTGATTAAATATTTTGGATTTTAACTTCATGAATCGATGCTAAGCATATTCTTTGGTAATTTGATATTGCATTGAACGAGAAATAGTTTCAAACTATGTATTGACATGTTTTAATTAACATTGGTTTGAAACATTGAATTGACACGACAGGTCATTGGATTTCATGCTGATTAAACTTAACACTTGGCGCATGATCATCACCTATGGTGTTGGTTCAGATTCGGATGAATGGCACGTTGGTGTGATGATTCACCTACTTACTGGCCGATACGCATGGTATAAACGATTATGGTTTTAACAATACTGTACTCAGCAATTAATACAATGCGTGGTGGTGGTAATCCCACCACCTTCGCACGCATGAAGTTATTTCCAGTCTCTTCGAGCGTTCAAGCTGTTAAACCCTCTCATTTTCACTCTATGTATCGTTTCATTCACTTGGAACCCTACCATGTGCAGAAGCCATGGCTCCTGTTGTGAGGGCCGAGCCCAACGGGTGCCAAGCACTGTTGATGTTTGATGGTGCGTATAGCGACTTAGAAGAGTTTGGGTGGCTTACATTTATTAGGAAGTTCGATGGTTATAACCTCACGGTGGCTCGGCAATTTGCATTGTCATTCAATGGGTGCCGAGCCAAAGTTGGAGATGTCCAGCTTGAAATCACTGAACAGTTTCTCAGTTTGGCAACTAGCCTTCCTATCAAAGGACAGAAATGGTCGAAAATCTATAAGGTTGACAATGTCCCATGGACATTGTTATTTCGGTCTCGGACAGTCACCTCATGTGACAGAGGTTTGCCTGCAAAGATGTTGAAACCCCACTGGTATGATCTCTTAATGATTATCAAACAATTCGTTACTTGTGAAGGCAGGTACGGGTTTGTCTTTCTGTTTCACTTGTGTTTATTAATGGTTTTTATGGGATTTGAACTAATTCTGCCTCACTATCTCCACCGAAGTTTGTTTAAGATGGCCAAGCGTTATAAACGCAGCCAGGCTAACACTAGCCTCTTCCATGTGGGGTTAATTAAAATGATTTTGGTTCATGAATTGGGGTCACGTCGTGATTCTTGGCATGAGTTTCTCAACCGTAACAGCTTTGAAGAGTCTAACCCTCCATAGGTGGATAAGCCCATGGTGACCAAGAACAAACCTATCCCTGTCCCTTTTAATTTTTTGTTACCCAAACCTAAGCCCGAGTCTCCTACAATTTCATCTATGGCTGTAACTAGACAGACCGAAGTTGCTAAGCCTACAACCACAAATACTAGAGCGAAGACTGTTGCTAATACTAGAAGCAAGAAAAATGCAAGATTGATCTCTCGCATGGCGAGGAATAAACCTAAACCTCCTGCCAAAGCAGAACCTATCGTAGTCAGCGAGGATTATGATTCAAGCATTGAACGTTTTCTCGCGGAAGAGGGCTTCTGTGACAAACCCCCTTATGATTTCGTCAAGAACTCACCGCTTCATCTGCGGGATAACCCTGACTTCCCTGGCTTTGAACCACCTCATGAAACCCTCAGGGAATCATCAAAACCCCCTTCTTCTCAAGCTGTTGCAGCACCTTGCGACCAATGTGGGTTGTGGTTAGAGAGATACTACTTGGATGTCCCAGAATTGCAAACCAAAATTCGCGATTTGGAAAACCAAGTGGCTAAGCTCGCTGGTCGGAATGCAAGAGAACAACCCAACGACAAGAAACAACGAACTACGGGTTCAATCCTGTTCAAAAATGTTGAGTCTGCTATAGCAATTGTCAATTCAAAATTGACATAGCCTCAACAACTGTAATGGTATAACTTTCACTCTTTTATATGGCATGATCATAAGCTCTGTATACATTGTTGACTTGCTCTGTCATGCATTTGTTTTGATTATCGATTTCTGAATTGGTTGTGATTAGATTTAGTTTGATTGACCATAATTTGATTTGAATATTCTGTTATTTGATATCTTTTCTATTGTTGAAATATAAACGATATCTCTGTTCGATTTGGTTATATCTTGTGCGATATGATAGGCAAATTGGTTGGTTATGCTGATTATATTTTCTATGTTAAGACCAATTTGTGTATCATTTATTACATAATCAAATTTCGAATGGATAACAATAGTAGATGTTACGATGTGAACTATATTTTGATGGTAAAAAATGTATTATTCGATTGAGATTACAGGGATGGATTGATCGTATCAAGTCTTACGATTGGTGTCTATAATTAAATTCAGTTATATGCTCGATTTGTTGACTCTGTCAAAACCCTGTCTGTCGACTATGAGACTGTTGAGTCGATATTTGTGGAGATAATTTCATCTGATCACATCGGAAGCAATGCATACATCGTGATTTTAATTGAATGATCTCAATCCGCTGCTGTAATTATTATTAGTCAATTACAGTTGTGACTATACCTGTGGATTATTTGAAACGCAGCGAATGAGAACTGTAGTTGGATTCTATGGATACAGTGATGCATGAAATCGTAATGGTTTTCTATATTGGCAATAATATGAATCCTATGCTAATCGATAATGATCATTTATATCTCATACGATTTGGTTTATCGTTGATTACATTCATGGAACAGGCTTGTTAATATATGATATGATTTTATGTCGATTGGGAAAACAGAGCATCTCTACTGTGTCCCGATTGTATTCTGTTCGATTTGGTTTGCTTTAATCATTAGTAATTTGTTGATTATTACAAGATGATTGGATTCGATTTGATTTGATTTGATATCTGGTCATGTTTACTATCCTAGACCAGCTACAGAATCAGAAGATTCTGTAGCTAAGTCTATAGATTCATTTTTTTATTTGTTTTCTTAATAAAATACTCCTCTAACTTGATCTTTATGTCTATTATAGGCAAATTCGAATTGGCAATGGATATGAGGAGCAGTTGGAAGATATCTTAAGGATTCCACTTGCATTTTTAGTTACTTAGTTTGAGGGATTGTGGGATAATTCCCAGATTTTGTAAAACTGTTTACTATTATTCACAAGGATGTTTTACCTTGTGAAAAACCTATATAAACCTATGGTTTTGTAATAATCGATCATCCTCAGTTGGGGAGAGAAAGGATATGGAGTTCTGATTCAAACTGGAGTAGAATTGGTGTTTTTTCATAGCTTTTGCTTTTCAATATATCGACACTTTGTTCCATGTTTTGTATATCAACTTGTTTATGGTTTAGTATTGCTTTAGCTATCTAAATCAAATGCAAATGATATAATTTTATTTCTGTTATCTATATCTTGTTTCTTCCAAATAGATAAAAGACATAACAGTTGTTAGTTCAATTTGTGAATCATAGCTTTGTCTTCTTCATAAATCGAACTGTAATATATAAGTTTGCTGCATAATAGGTTTCTCCTTTTGCAGGAATTTATAATCAGAAAATTGTTATGATATTCTTTTATGTCTTGTTTGTCATGTAACATACTTCAGGAAGCAGCATAGTTGATCCTTTGCGAGAAGATTAAGGACTTAACGGTGTGAGTTTCCCTCCTCCAATCAGCTTAGAAGTCATCATACACAGGGCAGACTTGGAGCGTTTCCAGGTCAATTAGTATTTAGTTTACTGCTTTCATTAAGTAGTTTAATCTGGATATAATTTTGATTTGTTTTAATTTTAGTTAGTTTACTTTCTTATTCATAAACCATAAAATAAAAAAAGAGTTATCTTCGCTGTCTTGGGACAGCAAGCAAATTAGTTTCACAGGTTTTATCTAAATCTGTAGTTTGTATGTAATGTATATTTGTGAATAAAGTGTAATTAAATTTATAATTAGTAGTTGAGTTGAGTTATTATAAAAGTAATTTGTAGTTGTAGATAGAATAGGTAGTAGTTTATAATTAGTTTAGTATAGTTAGTTTAAGTTTGTTTTATTAGTTTCTAGTTTCCTCTATTTTAGTTTTATTTCTTTTATTTAGTTAGTTAGTTTGTTTTAGTTTGTTTTATTAGTTTCTAGTTTCCTTAGTTTAGATCACTTAGCTCAGATCAAATTTTCTCTCTGGTTTCCTTAGGAGACCTTAGAGCGGCCAACGGAGCCGTTAAACTCGTCAGGGTGGTCCATTCCAAACGGGTTGCGTTATTTAGACAACCCCGGATTGGTTCCACTCTCCCAGTTGACAGATGGACTGTTTCGCCCGTCAACAAAGCGAAAGATTCTATTAGGTCTTCTTACATTCGAATTATTCTTCCTTATTGCTAGGCCTTATTAATATTGACCTTTATTACATCGGAACATATTATTCTACCTACGTGAGGGGTTAGGTCCCTAACACCATCATTGGGAAAATCTATGTACTATGTCTCATTTATATATGACTTCTCGAGGAATACTTGGAGTATTTACTTAGGAAGAAATATGAAGTCTTTGACAGGTTTAAAGAGTTTAAGGATCTTGTTGAGAATCAAACAAAGAAAAGAATTAAGGTGTTGCGGACGGATAATGGCAGAGAGTTCTGTGGGAATGAATTTGAAGAATTCTATAAGAAGTGCGGTATAGAAAGGAAGAAGACTACTCCATATACACCTCAGCAGAATGGAGTTGCAGAAAGGATGAACAGGACGCTGATGGAAAAAGCAAAGTGCATGCTCAATGGTGTCAGGTTAGGGCAAGAATTTTGGGCAGAGGTAGTGGGTACTGTATGTTACCTGGTCAACACATCACTCTCATCAATGCTGGATGACAATAATCCACAAGAGGTATGGACTGGTAAGAAACCTTCTCTCACACATCTCAAGGTATTTGGTTGTGAGGCATATGTTCATGTTCCAAAGGAAAGCAAGAGTAACCTATATAAGAAGGTTTAAAAGTGTATCTTTATTGGGTATAAATATGGTATCAAAGGTTATAATCTTTGGAACCCAAAAACTAAGAAGGTAGTGTATAGCTGAGATGTGGTATTTAGAGAAATGAAGGATGTTGTTAAACATAATTTCCTACCAAGTAAGGAAGAACTAGAGAAAATAGAGTTTGATTCAAAGGATGATGAATCAGACTCTACAAAAGAAAAGGAATCATAACAAGAAGATCTACATACTCTAGTATTGAGGAGATCATTTCAAGAAAGAAGGCTACTAGAAAGGTATACTCCATCTGATTTCCATTCAAAATTTTCTTTATCTATTACTGATGATGATCCTAGAACTGCCAGGGAGGTAGTGGATTCAGAGGATGGAAAGCTTTGGAAAAATGCCATGGATAAAGAAATGGAAGCCTTGGATAAGAATGAGGCTTGGGATCTAGTGGGGTTTCCGACTAGAAGAAATCCCATTGGAAACAAATGGGTATTTAAAAGGAAGCTAAATGAAGAAGGAAAAGTGGAGAAATACAAAGCTCGGTTAGTAGAAAAGGGTTATTCCCAGGTTGAGGGAATTGATTTTGGTGAGATTTTTTCTCCTGTTTCCAATTTAACCTCTATAATATTTATGTTATCTGTTGTTGTTGCATTTGATTTTGAAGTAGAACATATGGATGTGAAGACAAAATTCCTACATGGGGATCTGGAAGAAGAAATCTATATGAAGAAGCCAGAAGGATTTGTTGTGAAGGGAAAGAAGGAGCTTATATGCAAGCTAAAAAGTCCATGTATGGTTTAAAACAATCACCAAGGATGTGATATCAAAATTTTTATACTTATGTGTTGGGACTTGGATTCACAACAAGCAAAGAGGATCAGTGTGTGTATTTTAAATTAATTGGTGATCATTTGATTTGTTTGGTCTTGTATGTGGATGACATGTTGTTGATAGGAAACAACAAGGAGATTATCCAAGATGTGAAAACTCTGTTGTCCTCTAAATTTGACATGAAGGATCTTGGTGCTTCAAATTTCATTTTGGGCATGGAAATTAAAAGAGATCGGAAAAAGAGGAAACTCTGGTTAAATCATAGAAAATATGTCGAGACAATATTGAAGAGGTTTAATATGCAAGAATGTAAACCAGTGAAGGTTCCTATTCCTGTTGGTGTAAAGTTATTTTTGGATCAGTGTCCCAAGACATAGGAAGAGGAGGATGACATGTCTCGTGTTCCATATTCGAGTGAAGTTGGAATTTTAATGTATGCAATGGTTTGTACTAGACTGGAAATTACACATGCAGTGGGATTTTTGAGGAGGTATATGTCAAAACTAGGGAAGGAGCATCAGATAGAAGTAAAAAGGGTTTTCAGGTATTTGTGTGGAACTGCTAGCTATGGATTGTGCTACCAAGGAAGATCGGGATTGGACAAAGTGTTGGATATACATGGCTTTGTGGATGGAGACTAGGCTGGAGATATGGATCATAACTACAAGTGCACATGTGTTTAACCTATTTAGAGGAGAAATGAGTTGGATGAGAAAAAGACAGGTTGTAGTGGGACTTTCAAGTACATAAGTTGAATACATGGGAGCCACTCATGAAAGTAAGGAAGCATTATAGTTACAAATATTGTGTTGAGGTATTGTGTTGGTACAACAAGCTGTAAGGATAGATTGTGACAGTCAGAGTGCAATTTTTCTAGTGAAGAACCTGAGTTATCATTCAAAGAAAAAACATATTGATATTCAATATCACTTTGTGAGAGACATGGTTGAAGAAAATAAAGTGTTTATGATGAAGGTGGACACTTTGAAAAATTTTGCAGATTCATTAAAAACATCTGTGAGCACTAAGAAGTTATATTGGTGTAGACGATCCATGGGCATTGTTTCCCTGGATTGTTGACTATGTAACCCTGTAACCCCCTGTATGCAAAGAAAACAACAAGTGGTGTTATAAAAACAAGATCGCGGAGCAATAAAATAAAACAAATGTGGAAATAAAACACAAAATATATACAATACAATAGAGACACATATATACATGGTTCACCCAATGTGGGCTATGTCCACCAGAGAAATTTCTAGGTCCTTCCTTTATTATTATCCAAAAAATGAAGGGCTACAACCTACAACACACCTGTTGTAACTTCCTCTTCTTTCTCTCACAGTCTCCTCACTCAGAATACAATATTCGCCCTAATACATAGCCACAATACATTTCCCTCATAAAAGAGGGTTGCCTTCTAGGGAAAAAAACCCTAACATAGCTTCTACTGTCATATCTGCGACCTTATAATGAATGGTCCAGATTTACAATGAAATTACAATAAACATTTACAAGGCAATTTTTCCTTCGGGGGCCCGCTTGCCCCTGGACCCCCCAGCCAAGGGGTTGGACTTCCTGGACCCTGCAGGGGGAGTAACACCCCTTGCACTCTCCCAGGTGGATGAGTGTACATTCTTCTAGGGTGTAAAGTCTTCATGGTGTTAGCTCCCAAAATGAAACCATCCTTTTGGTCGAGTTTTGTGGTGGATAGCATGGCTATTGGTAGTTTCCTCAATTCATTTTTGAGTTTTTCTAGCTGCAAAACTTAGGTTTTGGTTTTTGTCTTAGAAAATAATATGACCCATAAAAGTCTTCTTTTCAAAATTTTCATAATTCACTTTCAACAGCTAACGTGTGTCCAAAAGATGAGTGTTAGTTGGGGAAAGTGGCGACTTTCAGTAGCTAAGGAGCGTCTCTCATAGGTCTGTGCGCTGGTGAAAGTGTCGAATTCTAAAATATCCAAAGAAGTAGTGTCGTGGGTCGTGCGCTGAGGAAAGTGAAGTCTTTCCACAGCTACAGAGTAGTTCTTACAAGGTCGTGCGCTGAGGAAAGTGAAGACTTTCAACAGCTAAAGGGGGTTTTCCACAAATCATGCGCTGGTGAAAGCGGTAAGTATGAACAACTAAAGGGGCGTTTTCCACGGGCCATTGGCTAAAGAAAGCGGGAATCACGTGCGTGATATCCACGTTTCTAAAAGAAAATGATGATACAATCATCCCACGTCATGCAAATCCAAAATCATGCGCTGATGAAAGTGGGTAATGATGGAAACTCAGTTCTGCATGTCAAAATAGGATTACGATGCAGATCTTGTTCAGTGACGCATGATGCACACTCATGGCACCGGAAATGGTAATTTCGAATTCAGCAACTCAGGTACAGAGGATGTACTGCTAGCCTGACGACATCAAATCAGAGCATTTCCTCCATATCACACACTGTTCACGAAGGTCTATTAAAGTTTATAATGTTAGAAAATAGAGTCGACTCTCGAGTGCTTTCAACATCGCAAAACCTTGGCTCTAACAGCAGTTGCAGAGGTTGATATGCAGAATTGTTGGGGTTTTCAAGCTACAGAATGGCAAGGAGACGCAGTGGTTCTCTACTCAGGAAAGAACTGGATAGCCTATCTTTTTTACAGACACATCCCGAAGTCCAGAAACATTTTTCAAACGCAGGGTGTATTGAATTCGTTGAGAGGTTGCAAAATGGTTGCCACCAGTCTACAGCAGAAGCTTTTGCCAAGACTTTCAATGGGAACAAAGCTCGTGTTGGGTCCTTGGAAATCATAGTAGATGAAGCTGCCATTGCTGCAACAACAAGCCTACCAAGAACGGGCTAGAGTTGGTTCAAAACCACTTCCCCTAAAAATTTGAATTACAGAGCTTATTTGAAAGAAGAGTTCAAGTACAACGCATGGAAAAAGGGTATGCTGGTTTCCTATCTAGAAGAAGAATGGCAGGAGATATTTAAGGGCATCTAACTCTACATTACCTCGGAGGGCAGGTATGATAAACTCATGATGTATCACTTCAAACTCCTGGACCATTTCACAGGCAAGACTCTCTTCAATTTACCTTTTTTTCTGCATAAGAGTTTGACTAAGGTTTGCAAGAAGATTAGGGCTCAACCCTTGAGCATGAAAAGTACTCTATGCCACTTCGGCCTCATAAAATTGATCATCCTGGAGGAATTAAAACAGCAGGGAAGGAGCTGGGAGCATTTTCTATTCTGGGAGGGTTTTGAAACACGGACTCAGCCTGCAAATGAACAGAGGAAAGGTTCAAAGAAATAGTCATCTCCTCAAAGCAGTTCAAGAAAAAGAAGGACCCTACCAGGACCTCCAGAAGATATAATCTCTGGAGTGAAGTCCCGCAGGTCAAAGAAAAGGTTAAGCTTTGAGACCACTGCAGAACAGCCCACAGAGAAGCCAACAGAGAAGAGAGCCAATATATTGAACTTACCCTATACAGATTCAGAGTTAGAGCAACAAGATCAATGCCCTGTCACCAAGAGTCCCGAGAAGTCAACTGAGTGTGCACAAAACTATGAGACCTTCACTCATACAGAGGAAGGAGAAACATCAAAAAGCTCCAAGTCAAAGAAGTCTCAGAATATCAAGCAGTTGAAAGAGGTAATTGCTCAGCAAGAGTTTTTGGAATGGGTGATTAAAGAAAGGTATAAGAAGTTGTCTGATAACTTCAAAAAAACCAATGCTGCGTTTGAGAGATTGGCTAGGGAAAGTGTTAAAGAGAAGAAAAGAAAGAAGAAACTCACCAAAGAGTACAATAGTCTCTGGTGGCTTGCCAAATTCCTTAAAAGGCAGATAAGAAGATTGAAACAAAAACAAAGGAAAAAATCCCATCCAGATCTGAAGGTACTTGCTCAAGTCGCTGTTAATATGCAAGGTGAGAAGTCAGAGACACACTGAGTTTTGATGGAATTAAAATTTTGAAGGTGAAAATTCATTTTGGGCGCAGTCAGGTCTTTCACTAGCGCAAAGCGATATTTTATGACCCATTAGCTGTTGAAAGTGGCGACTTTCAACAGTTAACTAGCGAAATATTAAACGAGTTAGCCGTTGAAAGCTGGAAAAGTATTTTTTGAAGCCAAGGACAAAACAGGTCATTCCAAACAGGTTATGAAGGAGTTCCAGCGTATCAAGGGAGTGAGAATCTCTTGCAAAGGATTCGACATCAGAGATTTGAGGGAATTTTGGAAACCATATGTAAAACAAACTTCCTCAAATAGTGATCATGAACATTGAAGAAATCAAACTGTCAAGACAGGTGTTTTTCCACATTGCATCACATCAAAGATTCCAGGAGCTGAAGGGTGCAGATGGCGAATTCTTGAGATAAAAGACAATTCAAGTGCTAAGTTTAGTTGTTTAGTCTTTATCTTCAAAGTTGTTTAGTTAAACTTGAATTACTTTTATTAAATACAGATCCATGTTTTTAGGATCTGTCAAACTGTTTGTAAGAGGCTATAAATGCCTACTTTTGATATGAGATAGGGGTTCAAACTGGGAGATATTTGATACCATTGTATAGACTCTTTTTGCAGAAATAAAGTTCAGTTTCCTTTCGTTTGCAATATCAGAATTGTCCATCTTTCATTTTCTGTACTTTGTTTTCAGTTTATTTCAGTTCATAAAGACTGTTATCTCTTTATTGAACTCATAGGCTTGAAATCAAAGGATTTCTCTCTGTCTTGTATTAAGCCCTACATTCCTTTGTATGGGAAAATCAAGAATAGTATTCTCCATCCTCTTTTCAATTATTGGATCTGATTATTTTTTCCTGAGAGCACTGTATCTTTAGATGTGTGATAAGTTGTTTCTTACATAAATCATTAAAGACCCCATTGTCCCAAACACATAACATCATTATTTCTATGTTACCAAGCATCCTTAGTCTACAACCCTAAGGAGTTTCTTGGAGTGATAACAAAATGGCACTGTTGCCGGGGAAACAAAATTCAAACTCTGCTCTCCTAGGATACGACACAGAGCTTATCTTTGATGATAGACAAAGATTAGACATTTTCAGTTGGTTGTAATCATCTATCTAACAACTCCACAAGTTCATCCTGGCTCCTAAGAGGATAAATACTAGGGAGAATCCTCAAGAATCACCGATCACACCAGTGTCCAATCCAGAGTCAATTATCAGGAAGGGAAAGATGATTCAAGGTCAAACTTCAAATCCAAAAGGTAATCCTCTTTTCAGTTCTGGAAAATCTACTATAGAAAAATTTGAGTTCTTTTCAGAGAACACTGATGAAAAAACAACTGTAAATACTGTAGAAGAACAAACTCTTTTTGATCATCAAGAAAATCCTAGTGATAAAAAATTGATAGACTATAATTTGATTCAAAAAACATCTCAGAATTTAGAAAGAAGCCATAGTTCTTCTTCCCTTGAGTCTTTCCATTCTCAGCAACAAGAAGACCACTTGAACATTTATAGTAGCCTCCTTGCTGTTGAACATCTCCTTCAAGAGCTATATGCTAAGGGTGAAGAAAATTTAGCTGGGAAGCTTGCAAATTTTTACAGAGCCTCTTATCAGACCTCTTTCCCTTTAGAAGATTCACCTCTTTCACATTTCTCCAGTGTTGAAGACTTGAAGAAGAAAATATCATTTTCCCCACCTCTGATAGTCATGGCCGCACCACCTCCTTTGACTAAGATGCAACAAATCCTAGTTGCTAGGTATGCACCACTCGTATTGCCTAACCCAGTAGCAGCCATGCCAACGGGAGACTATCAGAAATATATGCCTAAATTCACAGGCGAAGGCGATGTGTCTGCTGAAGAACATATTGAGTCTTTTTACATTTATGCAGAGAACCTTAATATTGAACAAGAAGATGCTTGGACATGAGTCTTTGTCCAAAGCCTAGATGGCCATGCTAGGAAATGGTTCAAAGAACTCCTTGCTGGTTCCATTGCCAGAATCGAGCAATTGGATGAGACATTTATGAAACATTGGGGTGACAGAAGAGATTTTGTCTACTACATCACGAAATTCGACAACTTGAGAAAACAAAGTAATGAATCAGTCTCTGATTTCACCAAGAGGTTTAACCAGATGTATGGAAAAATTCCAGCTGAGATAAAACCGTCAGATGCTTCTGCCAAGATCACCT
>JASDQU010102838.1:53865-78719 GCA_032191745.1 Picea mariana
CACATGCAGTGGGAGTTTTGAGTAGGTATATGTCAAAACCAGGGAAGGAGCATTGGACAACAATAAAAAAGGTTTTCAGGTATTTTCATGGCACTGCTAGCTATGGATTATGCTACCAAGGAAGACCAGGATTGGACAAAGTGTTGGAAATACATGGCTTTGTGGATGCAAACTGGGCTGGAGATCTGGATCATAGGAGATATACAAGTGGGTATGTGTTTAACCTATTTGGAGGAGAAATCAGTTGGATGAGCAAAAGACAGGCTGTAGGGGCACTTTCAACTATAGAAGTTGAATACATGGCAGCCACTCATGCAGGTAAGGAAGCAATATGGTTACAAAGATTGTGTTCAGGTATTGGGTTAGTACAACAAGTTGTAAGGATAGATTGTGACAGTCAGAGTGCAATTGTTCTAGCGAAGAACCTGACTTATCATTCAAAGACAAAGCATATTGATATTCAATATCACTTTGTGAGAGACATGGTTGAAGAAAAGAAAGTGTTGTTGATGAAGGTGGACACTTTGAAGAATGTTTTAGATTCATTAACAAAATATATGAGCACTGAGAAGTTCTCTTGGTGTAGAGGACTCATGGGAATTGTTGCCCTGGATTGTTGACTATGTAACCCTGTAACCCCCTATATGCAAAGAAAACAACAAGTGGGACAATGTTGGATATGTGTTATATTCTTTGCCTCGAGAAATGTGTCACATTTTTTCCTCGTTTTTTTGTGTTGCCTCAATTTTTGTGTCCATTGTTGGGCGGTTTTTCGACATATGGTTTTTGTCGATGGTTTTCTATTTTCGGTTAAGGAATTAGGGTTGCTAACTAATCTAGGTCATTAGGTTAGGGTTTTGGATGTCGTTGGATCCTATATGTATATTGTATTGTAAACAATGTATCACAATGAATGAATATAGAATATGTTAGTTTTCTCAGTTTGGGTTTCCAAGGGAAAAATTTCTATGTAATGTGTGTATTTTCCATTGTATATTTTCTGTTGTTTTATTGAAAATATTTTTGCAGTAAAATATTGTACAAGGTTAAAATCTACAATGTTGGCTAGAGTTTCTACAACCCTGTTTGCCTCTCAATGCGCATGTGATGGGATGAGGATCAAGTGTCGATGGAGAAGAGATTGCAAAAGCTCCAGTTTGGAGAGGAGCCGCCTACTGGGAGAGATATTCATTGGTGCAATGCCATGGAGGATTTTGGTGAAGAGATTGAGGATGATCTGTGAGTCTCCTTCTACCATGATTTAATGGAATCCTGGAGATGAGGCCACTTGGATTCCCTTGATGAGGGCCCAGAGTTCATAGAAATTGTTGGTGTCAACCCCCAAGCTTCCCATAGAAACAAAAATAAGATGACCTATCTCATAACGAATGACCACTCTGAATTCATTATGTTCTGAGTTTCCCTTGGAGGCCCCGTCAAAGTTGACTTTCATGAAGCCAATAGGGGGTTTCGCCCATCTAGTGGAGCGAACAATGACATAGAGTCTAGATGTTTCCTCTCTTTGGGAAGAAGAGGGGGTGAAGCGCCATTTCCGAAGGATATATTCTTCTCTATAATTACATTTGATATCCTCATCTATCCATTTGATTATGTTAGTCGTCTCCAATACACAGTCCTACATTTTATTCCATATTTTTTCACGAGGGAGATGGGAGGAATGGAAGATTCAACATTTTCGCTCTTTCCACAGTTTCCAAGTGGTGAAGCCTGGGAGAAATAGGCATATGCGATTTAGGATTGGATTTTGATGTGCGGTTTGCCTCAAATATACAAGAGTGTTAATGATATTGTCTTGCTACCTGTCGAAAGTGTGCATTCTTTGTGCAACAAAGTCCCATACTTGTGAGTTGTATGCACACTAATTGAGGACATGTTCCATGTTTTCTTCAGAGTTGAGACAGAGCGGGCAAACCGAAGGACCTATGAACCCTCTCTTCCTCAAGTTTTCCCATGTGAGAATTTGATTTTGAGCTGCTAGCCAGAGGAAGGTACAAACTTTGGGCCAGTGATTGATTGTCCATATATTTTTCCATATCTTCTTGTAGGGGAGAAGACGAAAAGAGGTCTTCAGACCATAGGATTCTTTAATTGTGAATGAGCCTTTGGTGTATATTCCCTAGTGTAGGATATCGAGCCCCTGCTTTACCCTTATTTTTCTCCTTCTTGCTTCTTCTTGCCAAGCTTCTAGATGTGTGTTCCTTGTGATTCCAAGCTCCTCATGGATTATTCACCAGGATCACCACATAGATTTGGTGCACTGGGTTTCCAAAATTGTGCAAAATTTACCAGCAACACCTCTGTAGTTTTGTCCTGACGCTCTTGGAGCTAATCATTTAGTGTTAAAGCCGATAATTGTTGCCAGGAGTCAAACCGGAATAAAGCTTCTCTTCCTTCTTGGATTTCCCAGAAGGAATGTTGTTGAATGAGAAGTTTGTTCTGTTGGGCAGTGTTCCAGATGAGGGATCCCTCTATGCTTTCATTCCAACAGATGAGCTGGTGATCATCAATACGGGGCACATATTTCTTTCACCAGAGCTGGGCCCAAACCATCTTTGTATTTTTTATGCAACGCCACTAGGTTTTTTCTCCAAATATTTGATTAAGGATTAAATAATCTCGTAGACCCAATCCAATATAGATTTGGGGTGTGAAAAGTTTGTCCCAGTTCACTAGGGCCCAATTACACCCTTCTTTGCAGCCTTGCCAAAGGAATTTGCTTTGAAGGGATCTGTTCGCCTGAAGAATAAATTTGGGGGTAGCCAGGGCAGAAAAGGTAAAAATAGGAATGGATTGAAGGACTGACTTTGGGAGAGTGATTCTACTAGAAATATTAAGAGAGCGGAAGGTCCAAGAGGATATCCTATTGGTGAGAGAATCTAAGAGGATTTCCCAAGAGCTATTCTTGTGAGCATTGTCGATGAGAGGGATACCTAAGTGATTGGATGGAAGGGAGGTCCTTTCGAATCCGAGGAGCCGATAGATATGAAGTTGGATAGCACAGGGTATATTAAAAAAAAAGATATGAGACCTATCAGGGTTAATAGAGGTGTTGTAATCTTCAAAAAAGTCATGAAGGATGCTTTGTAGTTTAAGATTTTCTCTAACAGTGGGAGAGCCCATAATGAGGGTATCATCTACAAAATCATTATGGGAGACAAAGGGGTTAATTCCATTCAGGGAAAGTCCCATGAGAGAACCTTCCTCAATGGCAGCTTTGATATAGTGACTTAACCCTTCAGCCATGATGACAAAAAGGAAGGGGGAGAGGGGGTCACCCTGGTGAATACCGCGAAAAGTGGTGAAAGGATAGGAGGGGACACCATTGACCGGAATAGAGAAGAAAGCAGATTGGCATTACTAATTTGAAAAGATATATAATTGGAAGTTTAAAACAATAGAATTTGTGAAATGGAACAAAGCCTTGTGGATTGCAATTGGAAATGCTAGTTCGAATTAATTTGAAGTTCGAAATTGCCCGAGAAAAGTCATAGAATGAGAATCTGTATTTTTGAATTTGTGAAATGTGTTAGTGCTAAAGTTATACTTTGCATGAGGAAATTGACGTTGATATGGATGCAATAAACATAAACACATTGCCGAGAATATGAATATCATCCAAATTAGGTTTTTCTCAACAAAAAATATCTAGATTATGACTAAACATACAAATACTTACAATCTATTTTCAATATTGTAATTAGCTACATGGAAAATGTGGAAGGTGACCATTATCTAATTAAACACAACAATTATAAAAATTGTGCATGCAATTTGTTTGGAAGTGTTATCAACAAGAATGTGTTTACAAAAGTAGAGATTACAACTAAACACACTTAGGACACTAAAATCGTTGGTGTTACATTTTTAGTATTGTGGTTTGAATGGGTTTTGGGGGAAGTTGAGTGCCATGGGAAAAGGTTGAGTGGTAAATCCGTGGAAAGAAACTTTCCATAAGTAGAGTATTCGACCTCAAACATGAAATGTATGTGGCTTATGCTACTATCCTTGTTTTTTCCTTCTATAGCCTTCAAATTCCAAATGGAAAAAGAAAAGAAAGGATTTAAATTTGTTTGTATCTTCTATTGGTAGAGAAACTAATTACATAGATATTATATGTAAAATTCCCAAGTAGATTTACTCTGAATTTAATGGATTATTGTTTTTCTGATTGTGGTATTTTGTCAAGCAATTTGTTGTCTTTGACTTTTAAGTTGCATTGGGGTTGATTTATAGAGTTTTTATAGCAAGTAAATGATGGAAATATAGAAACAATGGATACACAACCATATACAATATAAATAGCACAAGACAATAACCACAAATACCTTAGATCTCCATTTTATTTAAATATATAGCTCACCTCAATACAAGAGATGGACAGATATGGAATAGAGATGGAAGAATAATGTGTGTGGTTGAGAATAGATCCAAGATACAATAAAAATAGAGAGAGATAAGCTCTCTTGAATTCCCAACAACTGCATGGAAGATTTGAAAGATCAATTTCTTTCCCCTATGTTCTATAGTTGGTTGCTCTGGCTGAGTCACACCCCTCTCTAGTTGGAAACTCCCCTAGGAATTTCGTCCATGGTAGATCCGGCCTCCAAAATCTTGAAAATGACTGCAAATTTGTAGATATAAAGATGATAAACTCATTGACTTTAGTTGTAGATATGGCCCTCCAAAGCTTTGTATCTCCAAGGACAAGTGCGCCCTCCTTTGAAAATTTCCCCAGCTTCAATAATAAATAATTATGAGGTGATAACCCTCACAAACTGAAGAGGAAAGTTTCCCTAGGGATGGAAAACCCTCTTGTGGTGAGATCTACTCCAGATCCATTGTCTGCTAGGAAAAATGAGCTTCTTGTTCCTTGGCAGTGCACCCCAATCCTGCATAAACCCTCAAAATGGTGCCCTCACTCCACAAATCATTGTTGCAAACTGATCTAAAACTATGTAGAATGGTGAGGGTGGAATATTTCACCATCTTGGCAAAGCTTGGATTGGGAATAGAGGAATCTTTCACCTCCTTGCTGATCTCTATGGTTTGTTCACTGAAAACCCTCAAAACGCCCAAGTTGAAGAGCTCAAAGATGCAAGTGAGAAATGATCAAGAATAATTGAGAAAGTTTCCCTCCTTTCTTTTATCCCACTTCTGATTCTCACTTAAATTATTATTTAGGATTTCTGAGGTTGTTTTCTCCAATTATTTCATAAATCTAGTTTACCTTTTTATTTTTAATCTTTGTCACCTTCTGACAATAGGTTTGATATTTGGTGACCCCCTTTTGACCCTCTTAGTCCCCTTTTTCTTAATGATACTATAGCCTAGGGGGAATAAATAAGTTACTAAGCCCCCCATGGTCAATATCACATGGAAGGGGACAATATAGTCTCCCCTACTTGAAATTTCTTTCCCACAAGCAATTTTGAACCTGGATGTTGCAAAACATGTTCACCCTCCCAAGTGGCGTCCTCTATTGGAAAACTTTTCCATTTGATCAAATACTCCTTGATGTTCATGTTTCTTATCTTTTTATCCCTAATCTCCAATATCTCCTCTAGTACCAAAATCAATTGGCCTTCCTCATCAATAGGTCAAAATTTTGCATTAGTAGTAACATGTTTTCCCACTGCTTTCTTTAGACATGACACATGGAAGACATTATGAATCTATCTCACTAGTGGTAACTCTAGCTCATATGCAACTTCCCCACCTTCCTGCTCACCCTGTATGGACCATAAAAATAGGTTTTGAGATTCTCAACACCACTCCTTTTGATGGATTCCTTCATGTATGGTTGGAGCCTTAGATAGACTAAGCCCCTACCTCAAAATTGTGCTCCACTCTATGTTTGTCTGCATAAAACTTATGTTGGTTTTGGGATATTGGCAATTGATCTTTGAGCTCCCTGAGTATACTTTCTTGTATCCACTTCTTATCCATATGAACTCTACTAAGGTGGTTGAATCATATCCATATAGTGCTTTTAAAGGAGACATATCGATGGTCATGTGTTGAGTGGTGTTGTAACAATACTCACCCAAGTGCAACCACTTGACCCATGCTCTTTTTTGTCCTGCCACATAATTTCTAAGTTACCCTTCTACCCATTTGTTGACTATTTCAGTTTCACCATCTGTTTGTGGATGCTATCTAGTGTTAGGGGTCAACTTCGTCCCAACAAGCCGAAATAGCTCCTGCCAAAAAGTGCTCATGAATCTATTGTCCCTGTCACTAACAATAGTCTTAGGTAGCCTATGTAATATGAAAATCTCCCTGAAAAATAAGTCTGATATTTGTGATGCGTTATACTCCATGGATATGGAAAAAAAAATGAGAAAATTTTGTCAAGCAATCTACCACAACAAAAATTCCATCCTTACCCTATGCCCTGGGCAATCCTATGATAAAATCCATAGATATGCTTTCCCATTTGTGTTCTGGAATGGGAATAGGTTGTAATACACTTGTTGGGTGGGTGTGTTCACCCTTGTTCTTGTTACATGTGACACATTCCCTGATGTGGCGCACAACGTCCTCCTTGAGGCCTCTCCAAGAGAACCTTTCTCTAATATGTCTATAAGCCTTGAGAAACCTTTGATGCCATGCTAGTAGGGAGTCATGAAATTCTTGCATCACCTTCTTCTTGAATTTGGATTCAAGGACCAAATAGATCCTCCCATTATAATATATGATATCATCCACAAGCTTGTACCTGTCATCCTGAACTTGGCCATCCATCAATTCACATGCAGACTTTTTTTTGAGTATTCTACCAAAAAATGTGATTTCCACTCAACTAATATCTCTGACATGGAATAAGCTGAGGGTCTTATAGATAAAGCATTTGCTACCACATTTTTCTTCCCTTTAACAAATTCTGTGAAATTCATAGGCTTGGATATTGCTCACCCATTCCTGTTGCCTCTCATTAAGATCCTTCTGCTCAAGGAAGTATTTGAGGTTGTTATGATCAATTATAACTACAAATTTCACACCTGCCAAGTATTGTATGAATTTGGATAGTGCATACATGATAGCTAACATCTCCTTATCATATATAGTATACAATAGCTCATGTCCTCTTAATTTTCTTCTTTCAAAGGAAATAATATGCCTATTCTGCATGAGTACGGCTCCAACTCCTTCCCCTGATGTGTCACACTCTAATATGACTGGCTAGGAAAAATATGGTAAGGTTAGAACTAGACAAGTGCTCATGACCTTCTTCATTTTATCAAAAGTTATTTGTGCTTCATCACTCCACTTGAAATCACCCTTTTTGGTCAAATCGGTCAGTGGTGCACATAACTGAGAAAAACCCTTAACGAACCTCCTATAATAGATGCAAATTCCAAGGAATCCCTTGAGCTTTGTAAGTGTCTTAGGTATGGGACAATCTAAAATAGATTGGATCTTCTCATGATGAACCTACACCCCTTAGGCCCCAATGATGTGTCCCAAATAAAGAACTTGTGTCATGCCAACTTTGCACTTGGACTCTTTGGCGTACAATGATTGATCTTCCATTATTCTCAAGATCTCATCCACATGCTTGAGATGATCCTCCCATGTTTTTCTATATATCAGCAAATCATCGAAGAAAACTAATAGAAACTTCTTTAATTTCTTATTGAATATATGATTCATACATGATTGGAAGGTGGTTGGCGCATTGGTTAGTCCAAAAGGCATGACTAAAAATTAATAGTGCCCATAGTGACACTTGAAATTTGTCTTGTGTATATCTTGCTCCCTCATCCTAATCTGATGATACCTTTAGCGTAGATCAATTTTTGTGAAATACACTGCACCATGAAGCTCATCCAATAGCTCATATATCCTTGGAATGGGGTACCTATTTTTTATTGTCTTTTTGCTTAAAGTCTTGTAGTCAATACACATGCGCATTGTACCATCCTTCTTTTCTACCAACACAACGGAAGATGCAAATTGAATTGAGCTTGGCCTAATATGCCCCATGTCCAATAGTTATTTTATGGATTTCTCGATTTCATCCTTAAATTTATTTGGATTCTTGTAAGGTGTGGTAATGATAGGTTTGGCTCCTTCCTCTAGCTCTATAATGTGCTCAAAGCCTCTATCTGGTGGTTGTCCTGGGAGAATCTGTCCAAAACCTTCTCATTCTTTTTAATTATCCTCTACATATATGGTGAATAGTGTTGGCATGCATCCTAAGGGTTTTGGGTGATAACTAGACATTCTTGTACATAAGCCATGTCCCCATGCCTGAAAACTACCTCCATGTGCTTTGTTGAAACCACCCTGGGTGTATTCTTTGTCATTCCCTTCAAGGTCCCCTCTTTCTTTCGTCAGAATTGAAGGACATCTCTATAATCTTGTAGTTGGTAATGATAGGTCCCAAGGTGATAATCCATTGAACCCCAAGTATTACATCGGTGTATGGAAGGTCCATCACATAGAAATTCTATGATAAGTTATGCCTACCCAAGGTGAGACCCATATGAGGAATATACATGTCACATGGCATGGTGCACCCTCCTTCTATCTCCACCAAAAATCCTTCAAAATCCACAATGGGTAGATGTCTTTTGTTTACTAAAGCAACATCAATGGAATTATGGGAAGCCCCACCATCAATAAGCATTGTGACCCTTTTTCCTTGTAGGACTCCTCTTATTCTGAAGGTACCAAACTTTTGCACTGCACTGATGGATGTTATTACAACCTTCTTGATCCCTATTGCATTGTGCATTGTCTCATCCCCCCCTTCCTCATGTGTGTGCTCATCTTCTTCTTGGGTTACCTCCATATTTTGAAAATGTCTAACATCATCTTCCTCCTCACTATTTGAAAGAACCTCTATGTAGTGTATTTTCCCTCTTCCCATGCATCTATGCCCCGACTTCCATGGTTCCTTGCAAGCATAATAGATTTGATTCCTTCTAAACTCCCTTGTTTTGGCTTCATCAAGTTTCCCCTTACCCTTGTCAACCACTCTTTGATCTCTTCCTCTTGGGGCAAGTGGGGGTCTTGGAGTAAACTTGTTTCTGGAAGTTGCTCCCTCCAAATCTCTAGTCTTACAAATCGCATCATGTAGGGTGGTAGGCTTAAAATCCTTGACCCAACCACACAAGGGTTATGTTAGCCCTTCGAAAAAGAGCATCATCAACCTAGATTCTCACACATCTAGAACCATTACTGTTATTCTCTAAAATTCCTCTATGAATGCTTCCACTCAACATGTCTTTCTAAGTTGTGTGATATCATGGAAGTGAATTTTTGGGTCCCCTTGATCAAATCTATCCATGAGTCTCTGTGTGAACTCTATATAAGAGTTAATATGTGCATGCCCCAAAGTGGTCATTCCATGGTACCACCATGCATGGGCCTTTCCTTCCAAGTACAAGGTAGCAAATTTGATGGCGTCCAACTCCATCATAGGGTTCAGTTGTAGATAGGCATCCAATTTTTGTACCCATGCCTTTGTTGAATATTTAGTTTTCCCATCAAAGGGGAAAATCTCCATTTTCCCTACTTTGCGTCCTAGATCATTGTTTCCCTTGTGAAATTCTCTAGGCCTTCCTCTATACTTGATTCCACAATATTCTGATAGTGTGACTTTTCTCCTGAAACTCGTGCTCAAGGCTGCATACTCTTTTGCAGACTCCTCAAAGTTATCTTATACCTCCATACGCCCCTGGAAGTGACCATCATGTTGTTGTGTGTACATAAAACTAGGCATGTAAGGCCTAGGCATGACTCTACTACTCCCTGGAATCCTTTTGTTTGCACCCCCAAAGAAGCTTTGTCCCTCAGTATGGGTCCTATGATTAGACTCTGCATGATACCATTCTCCTCCATGAGATCCACTAGCACCATTGTTCCCTCCATAATTAGGTGGTTTCTTTCCATGTACCATCTGCATGAGTAATTATGCAATCTTGTCATGTCCTGCTTCTAAGGTGGTGTGTATATTTGATAAATTTGTTTTCATTTCAGTCTGTCCCCTTGAAAAGTTCTCTTGTGTCTCTTTTAAATGATGCTACATTTCAAACTGTGTCATATCAATGGAGCACTTCAGTTCCCGAACCATATTTTCCAACTCAACCCCTTTGTCATTACCATTCCTTGTTTCCTATCTCTCCTCCATTTCTGGAATTGTTTCTGGTTCTCTTGCCTGCCTATCCTTCTTCCTTCTGTTGTAACCTTCCTTTAGCAATCCTCACGGGTTGGGAGGATTTTCACTTTGATACCACTGTAAAATTCCCAAGTAGATTTACCAGGAATTTAATGGATTATTGTTTCTCTGATTGTGGTATTTTGTCAAGCAGTTTGTTGTCTTTTCCTTCTAAGTTGTGTTGGGGTTGATTTATAGAGTTTTTACCAGGGATGATTTTAGGGGATAAATTTCGCTCATGGGCTAATTTTCCATGGGTTTTCCCAAAAAAAGATTCGTTATTCTAAAAATGATTCGCCCAAATTCTATAGGATAAAATTATTTTACCTTAAAAATCACCAAAATTTTATACAAACTATATAAAACCCTTAGAAATTTGAATATTTTTATAAAAATATTGCCAAACATTTATAGTTGCCATATGAAGGATTTGTAAGATTCACTCAAGTTTCTACATTTTAAAATAAATTTTCATCCTTAAAATCATCCCTGGTTTTTACAACAAGGAAATGATGGAAATGTAGCAACAATGGATACACAAACAGATACAGTAGAAATAACACAAGAAAATAGCCACAAATACCTTAGATCTACATTTGATTTAAATATATAGCCAACCTCAGTACAAGAGATGGACATATCTCGAATAGAGATGGAAGAATAATGTGTGGCTAAGAATAGCTCCAAGATACAATAACAATAGAGAGAGATAAGCTCTCTTGAACTCCAAATAGTTACATAAAAGATCTGAAAGATCTTTTTCTTTCCCTTGTGTTCAATAGTTGGTTGCTATGGTTGAGTTGCACCCCTCTCTGGTTGGAAACTCTCCTAGGAATTTCGACCCTGCTAGATCTGGCCTCCAAATTCTTGAAAATGGTTGCAAATATGTAGATTTGAAGATGATAAACTCATAAAAGTGATTCCCTGGTTGTAGTTGTATATCTAACCCTCCAAAGCTCTGTATCTCCAAGGAAAAGAGTGCCCTCCTTCATAAATTTGCCCAGCTTCAATAATAAATAATTATGAGGTGATAAACCCTCACAAACTGTAGAGGAAATATGCCCTAGGGATGGAAAACCTTCATTTGGTGAGATCTACTCCATATCCATTGTCCTATGGGAAAAACGAGTTTCTCTTTCATTGGAAGTGCACCCCAATCCTGCAAAACCCCTCAAAATGGCGCCCTGAATCCACAAATCACTGCTTCAAACTGATCTAAAACTAAGTAGAATGGTGATAGTGTAATATTTCACCACATTGGCCAAGCTTGGATCATGAACAAACAAATCTTTCACCTCCTTGTTGATATCTATGGTTTGTTCATTGAAAACCCTCAAAACGCCCAAGTTGAAGAGCTCAAAGATGCAAGTGAGAAATGATCGAGAACAATTGAGCAAGTCGGCCTCCTTCCTTTTATCCCACCTTCTAATTTTGAATTAAATTATTATTTTGGCTTTCTAAGGTTCTTTTATCCAATGATTTCATAAATCCACTTTACCTTTTTCTTTTTAATCTTTGTCACCTTTTGACAATAACTTTAATTATTTGGTGACCCCCTTTTGACCCTCAGAGTCCCCTTTTTCTTATTGAGATTATATCCTAGGGGGAATAACTAGGATACTAAGTCCCCCATCGTCAATATCCCATGGAAGGGGACATTACATTATAGCTAGGATCTTTGGGAAGCAAGGCAAAGACAAAAATTGGATTGACCTCATGGTTTGCTAGGAATGTCACTTTAAATTTTGCCTAAGAAACTTATCAAAGTCCCATTGTATCAAAGTTTCCTAGTTTCGTAAATGTCATTTCATCGTGAAGCCTAGTTGAGACATAATGTTTTTCATTTGTATAATTTTCAATACAAACATGTTCATGAAAAATGATAATTTAGAAATGTCGTTGGGAGATGCATAATGAAGTGGATTGGACTGAGCATTGAATGAAAGAATGTGCATTGTTTTGTAGTGAACACAAATATGGTTTTAAAAGTAGAGTATTATAGGGAAAACTAAATTTTATTAGTATATTCAATGGTGAAAAACACTACAATATCCCTGAAGAAGCATGTAGTAAAATAAAACTAGATGTAAGCCACTTCTGTGTGGTTGGTAGTGAATCCTAGGCTCACATTCTTGTTGAAAAAAGGAAGGCATTACAGCCTACAAATGACAAATGTATTTTTGTTGGATTTTCAAAAGATGTCAAAGGTTATAGACTTCTTCAACCTCATTCCAATGAATAATTATTAGGAGATGTTAAGTTCGATGAAAATCTCTTGGCCTTCGAGCTTAATTCAATATTTGTGTCATCTTCATCTTGCAGTCCATCTTCAATGTCCCAACTTTTCTATTAGTGATGATATTTTGGTTTCTTCTTCATGACAGTGAGGATGAAAATTCACCTCCACCTGCTCACCTTCCTCCATCTGAGTCCATTGAACATGAACTTGTTGATCTAGGTGGATATCGGTGGCCACCCACCTATTCCAACTAGCTCAAAACAATCTTTTGGCAATTTACTATTTTTAGTAGTTTTTCTGTTCCTAAACTTCTGGGGCCATTTTGAGGGCCTAAATGAAGTTTTTTCGGGATCGAGCACCTCAATTATTTCCAAAGGCTCATGTTGATCCCCCAAAATGAATCTCATCGACGATATATTTCCAATGAGCTATCGTGCGCCCCAAATAGAGATCGTATGCCAACTTTACACCCCTGGGAAGTTGATACACCAAACTACCTAAAACAGGGTCCACAACACTGTTGGCTTTTCATCTTCCGAGGTTAGGGTTTTGGATTTTATTTATGTTAAAAATGAATTTAGAGCCTCATTGTAACAATCATCTCCTTGCGAATGTGAGTAGCCGTCACATCTCTTCTTAAAGACAAGCTGCCACCATTCTAGTGAGTCTTTCACTATGTATTTCTACAATTTTGTACATTTCGCTCATTAATAGAAATTGTGTATTATTGTGTCTCTGTGTTTGTGGTTGCATCTCTGATATATTTCTATTATATTATTGGATATCCGAGATATCTATGTACATTTATTTATTATATCTCTGCTCTCATTTCATGCTGAAAATAATCCATATCACATGCACCAACACCAACACCAACATTTTCTATATGGGTCCATACAACATGAGAAGCAACTAGTGATATTGTCGATGATATAGATCAACGTCATACATGTTCACAGTTCTAGCAATCCTCCTGTTAGTACATATAGTTGCAATGCTAAAATTTTAACCTTTGGCCAAATATCGGATCTGGTAGCACATGTGACAAAGGCGCTACCAAAAGCAACACATTCTTGTAGCGCACATTTTTGTATGGTCTTGACCACTTCTTGGACGATTTTTCCCCAATACTTCCAACTTCTTCTTTCATTTTTTCACCAAATTGCATCAAATTCATCCATTCCTCATCTCCTTTATCCTTAATCCAATGGATGTTGCAAAATGTTGGGTTTGTCATTTAAGTCAAATGTACATTTTTTGAGATTGAGCATATGTTCTTTTTATTTTTCCAACTTCACATTTAAGTCAAATGTACATTTTTCGAGGTTGAGCTTATGTTCTTTTTATTCTGACAACTTCACTAATCTTGTACAAATTCTTTTGATTTTCCCTTAGCCTTATATTTTTAAAACCGATGAAGTTTAGTCATATGTTCATGTGTTCTTGTCCCTCTAAATGGAACCACTTTATAAAGCTAAAATTCCGTCCTAAGTGATCTTGACTCTTTATCTAGAAGTATAAAAAGGGAAAAAATATTTTATATTAAAGTTTTCGTATGGTTTTGCAAAATTATGGACTTTTCGTCATCAAAGCCCATTACTCCAGGATTTAATACTACATAAGCCACCAAGAACAAGTATTAAGCTTGAGTCACCAAGCACAAGTATCAAGCTCGTCTACATAAGCCACCAAGAACAAGTATTAAGCTCGAGTCACCAAGCACAAGTATCAAGCTTGAGTCACCAAAGTACACAAGTATTAAGCTCGAGTCACAAAGCACAAGTATCAAGCTCGTCTATGTACATTTTTTTCTTATATCTCCACTCTCAGTTCGTGCCGAAAATAATCTGGATCACATGCACCAACGCCAACACCATCATTTTCTAGATGGGTCCATACAACATGATAAGCAACTGGTGATCTTGTCGATGATATAGATCAATGTTGTACGTGTTCATAGTTCTAGCAATCATCTTGTTAGTACTTAAAGTTGCAATGCTAAAATTTTAACCTTTGGCCAGATATTGGATTTGGTAGCACATGTGACAGAGGCGCTACCAAAAGCAACGCATTCTTGTAGTGCACATTTTTGTATGGTCTTGACCACTTCTTGGCCGATTTTTCCCCATTACTTCCAAGTTCTTTCATTTTTTCACCAAATTGCATCAACTTCATCCATTCCTCGTCTCCTTAATCCTTAATCCAATGGATGTTGCAAAATGTCGGCTCTATCATTTTTTTATATTAAAGCTTTTGTATGGTTTTGCAAAATTATAGACTTTTCGTCATCAAATCCCATTACTCCAAGTGATTGAATACTACATAAGCCACCAAGCGCAAGTATTAAGTTCGAGTCACCAAGCACAAGTATCAAGCTCAAGTCACCAAGCACAAGCATCAAGCTCGAGTCACCCAAGTACACAAGTATTAAGCTCGAATCACCAAGCACAAGTATCAAGCTCAAGTCACCAAACACAAGTATCAAGCTCGAGTCAGCAAAGTACACAAGTATTAAGCTCGAGTCACAAAGCACAAATATCAAGCAATATTACATAAGCCACCAAACACAAGGATTAAGCTCGAGTCACCAAGCACAAGTATCAAGCTCGTCTACATAACCCACCAAGCACAAGTATTAAGCTCGAGTCACCAAGCACAAGCATCAAGCTTGAGTCACCAAGCACAAGTATCAAACTCGTCTACATAATCCACCAAGCACAAGTATTAAACTCGAGTCACATAGCACAAGTATCAAGCTCGTCTACATAATCCACCAAGCACAAGTATTAAGCTCGAGTCACATACCAGAAATATCAAGCTCGAGTCACATATTAAGCTCGATTCACCAAACACAACTATCAAGCTCGTTTACATAATCCACCAAGCACAAGTATTAAGCTCGAGTCATATAACACAAGTATCAAGCTCGAGTCACATAAGCCACCAAGCACAAGTATATCAAACTCGTCTACATAAGCCAGCACAAGTATCGAGTCACCACATAAGTCTACATAAGACACCAAGCACAAGTATATCAAACTCGTCTACATAAGCCAGCACAAGTATCGAGTCACCAAAGCACAAATATCAAGCTCATCTACATAAGCCACCAAGCTCGAGTCATCGAGTCACCATGCACACACAAGTATCGAGTCACCAGTCACCAAAGCACAAGTATCAAGGTCGTCTACATAAGCCACCAAAGCTCGAGTCATCGAGTCACCATGCACGACACGAGTATCAAGTTCGAATCACCAAAGTACTACTCAAACATTGAGTGGCAAGGAGGGAGCCCACAAGGGGCCAAAATAATGAACTATGCAACCAGAAATTGATGAGTTGGTGTAATATAAAAACACATAAATCTTATGTTTCTCATGCATGTGGGATAGACCGACAACGCAAAATAAAAAGGCGTCCAACATCCAACACTAGTCATTATCCAAGGTAATCGGTCGGCGGTATAAACTCCTTACTGATGTTCTCTGTTTATTCTCTTCCTTGCATTTTAATCCAGACTAATGTGTTTATCATATGCTTACTGCTATCCCAATGAATATCTGGGGTAGGCGTCGGTTCGAGGCTTCATCGATGAATGGAGGTCATTTCCTAACAATCAAAGAGAAAGTTCATTGGAGAAGGGCAAAGTGGAACCCTGAGCAGGAAAATGAAATGTTCTGATGGTATGAATGAGTGGAAAGCAGGAAATGGCGAGCATTTGGCTACGAGATATCGTGGTGGTCGTGTTGTACTTTTTGAAAGGATAGATGAAAAATATCCACGTTCTCANGAAGATCATAACAGTATGTGCAATAAATGCAGGCCCTTCAACACACTTGGAAAATAGAAGTTTGGTTGGAAATGTTCCTGGGGCAACTCCAAGGACAATTCCTGCTTCGAATGGCATTCCTTCTCAATTGATGAATAGATCTCTGGGCATGACTTTGTACTTCCTTAGGGGGGCATTCCTTCAATCCAATTTCGCATAGTGGCTAACAGTGAAATGAAACCTGTGGCCAAATGTCGTAGAGTATACAGTCATGCTCATGATCATCACATAAACTCGATTTTAGTCAACAGTGATGGTGAAACTTACATATAGGTAGAATATCAACAGAATAGACCCATATTCCAGGTATTAAATCCAGCAGATGACAGAGCACATGGCAGTCAGAGCATTTCAAGGCAGAGAACGATCAGCAGATTGAATATTATTTCCAGATCTTCAGGCAGCATTCGAGCTTTCAATAACACAGGTGGCAGAATTCAAGGAAGCAGATCCAGATTTTGATGCAAAATTTTAGTTTTTGAAGATTGCAGGTGGCAGAGCATATTTCGGATCTTTTTGAGCACTTATTCATAAGTTTAACTATGGAAATCAGTTCCAGATTTATTGCCGTGGATCTAAGATTTATTTTTATTTTTTTTAGTTTGGCAATAAATTATATTCTAAAAACTTGTAGCAGCTCTTCCGGAGGTATTTTATTATAAACACTATCATTTGTTAACTGGAGAAGGGGAAAGAGGCTAGTGGTGGCACTAAGAGACTCTGTTTTTTATTGTAAAAGGTTGGTACTTATTTCATTTCACTTAATGGAAAAGGCTCTCTGATGATTAGATGACCTCTTCTTGTCTTTATTCTTTCACATGTGTATCTTTGCAAAGCATTTGATATATATTGTTTATGTTTGAAAGCCAACAAAGATTTTGTTGATTGCTTGCTCATTACAGGATTTGTGTTTAAGTATATTATTCTTGTTTATGAATGATATTTAGAATCAAGAATTTTTCTTTGTGAGTGAACAAATTGGGATCTTGCATTTTTCTTTCATTTCATGTTAAACTCATTTATTTAACTCATCAGATTGACTACCATTGACTAAGTAAGTGTGATAGGAACTTGATTTTGTGATCAAAGATTGATATTGTCCTTTTCATACACTGCTTGACCCATAAACCAATTTCAAAATCTAAAATAGACCTTCAATCATAACCCATTTAATTAATTGAGGTACCCTAGCTTGCCCTTTAGCAGTCAAGGACAACTTTAGGGAGTAACACCTCTTGTCTTTTAGCTCAAGTTTTAGAGACTCACGATTTATAAACATTTGCAAAATCTTTTGTCTATCTATATTGGAACACAACAATGAATGAAGAATAGTGTTCCCTAATGGAGAACGATACTTGGGATCTTGTACTCTTCCGAAAGGAAGAAAACTTGTTAGTTGTAAATGGGTGTATAGAATTAAGTATGCATCAGATGGAAGTCTTGAAAGACATGAAACCCTGCTAGTTCCCAAAGGATTTTCTCAAGTTGAAGGCATTGACTATAATGAAACATTTTCCCCCAAAGCCAAAATGAATTCCATCTGCCTTGTTCTATCCCTTGCTACCTCACATAGATGGGAAAATGAATGTTAAATCCATCTTCTTGATGGGGATATATAATAATAAATTTACATGGAACAACCTCACAGCTATGTTCGGAACAACTTCAACCTTGTTTAGCGCCTTATTTTAGATGATCTTTGTCAGAGATCCTTACGGATTGGGTTATAAGTGTATTGAGCACACCCATTTTTTTGGCTTGGATGGTGATGAGAACTCACATGTAGGTATTGGTCTATATGTGTTTTCTTTCTATACACTTTATGAGCTATGGAGCCATTAGTGTTTATGATTACAAGAGAATCCAGAAATGGTAGGGATTGATCATTTTCAAGTTTCATGGTGAACTTAATGGAGTTTGATTGGTTGTTTAGATGTGCAATGAACTTTCCTCCAACCCGTGGGGCCATTTCACATTCGTGTCATCAACATATATATCCCACCATTTTGATTTGGATGTGTCTTGAAGTTCAAATATATCCATATTTAATGCACCTTATTATCCCCATTTTGTGGATAACTAAGGAGCTTATGTCTCGAGGCCCTCAGGTTGTAGATGTGGAGTGTCAAGAGACTACATGACTAGCAGTATCCTTTTGCACAGATGGAGACCTTTCTCACCATCACAAAGGTCGTGGATTTTCAGATGGCATCCACCACACCAGCTGGCTTAAATTTACAAAAGAAACAAAGAATGACAAAATAATGGGCTTGGAAAAAGTGCATTGCAAACGAAGGTACCACACAGCTTCTACCAAGGCACCCATGAATGAGACACTACAACCCCTTGTATGTCATGAACCCCATGCCCATTGAGTCTTGGCCCTTAACCTCTTCATCCAATTTACATGGCTTAGAGAGGGATCTCTTGGAAACACTCCTTGACCTAGGGCAAGATCTACCCAATAGGACACCTTGTCAACCCTCCCATATTCAAGCTTGACAAGTCGCATAATGTCTTTGAGTACTTAACTGTTTGACATGGTAATATTTGATGCACATGCTTAGGTGACTTATTTATTGATTGGATATCGTGATTTTTTGACTAGAGATCCTTGGAGGGCGTGCTTATTTGTCTTTGTGAGACCTAGTTGGTAGACAGTTTTGGAAGAACAAACCTAGCTTGGGCTTCCATGGGGCTTGAATCCCATAGGTGGATGCCAAGGGCCCACATGCCGAATGAGAGAGATCAAAATTTGAAGGCCTAGAAGATGACTTGGACGACATAACCTAGCCCGCACATGCCAAACGTTCTGCCTAGGAGAGGCAAAACGTCACCTTTAGAGGCATGACATCACCTAGGGGGGTTAGGGTTTGGTGGTGAGGTTGACATGCATTGGCACAAGGACGTTTTGAGGGGTTTGAGGCTTTGACCATGATGGAAGTGACTTGGATGATTGACATGTGGCTTTAGGAATCCTTTCTACACTCATCCATCACCAATGACCTTCTCCTAGTGCCAAAACGTCCCCTAAAGGGGTGATGTCTTTATAAACTAGAGTTTTCTTTGTGCAAAAGTGAAATTAAAGTGAATTGTTTAATATTACTTTGTAAAAGGGGCAATATTAGGGTTGTTGACCCCTAATCTTGTGGTTTACCCTTAATTATGTGGACAGACTATTTTAGTGACATTTTGTATAAATAAGAGATCATAAGATCTCATTTTAACATAACTCTCCCATCTTGAAGAAGTACTTGGATTGAAATTTTCTCTCTTTGGCTAGTTCTCTCTCTTGTGCTCTTGTTTATGGATATTTCTTGAATTATTGGTTGATGGAAGTGATGTGCTAGCCTAGGAAGACTTTTTCTAGCTTTTATGGTGGTTTGTCTTAGCTTTTTCCTTGAATTGGTAAGTTTTTTCTACATTGTGCTATCATTTGTTGCTCAAGTCAAGGTTAATTTGCTAGAGCTAGGTGGGAAGTATAAGGGAATACACCCCCAACATAGTCTCCATCATTTTATGCTTATATGCTATTGGTTTAACAAGGGTTTGCTAAGAGAAGTATAAGGGCATACACCCTCTTAGCTTAAACCCTAGCTAGAGATACTTGCCTTAGGGAGTAAGAGGATTTACACCCCGAAGGAGATAGTATCGCTAGCTCTTTCTTGGCTTGACTCCATTAACCCATTGTTTAAGGCACTAGTCATTTACTTGTTGCAATGGAGAAATAAATTGTCGCCTTGGTAAACGTGAAATTTTCAAGTTTTAAGATTACCTCTTTGGGAAAGTGTTCCTTGAGACTTTGGCTCCCTTGCCTCATTGAGGCGTCCTATTTCAACCACAATTTCTTGCTGCTGTATTAAAACTAACCTACAACCATTAGGGCTGCTCTAACCCTAGACACCTAACCCTAACTATTTCCTAAACTAACCCTAGACTAGGCCTAAAAATATGTCCTAACCTTCTACTAACCTAGGCGCACTTATTGAGCTAACTAGGGGCTGATTTGATGGGATAATTGTTTTGCAATAAGTCTTGTTTGCTACAGCCACAAGGCTGGTAATTTCACTGCAGAAACCCTAACCTAAAGTCACTCATAACTTGTGTTTTCACTGTCAAAAGTTGTTAAGAATTTGCCATTTTATTCTACTTGTTTTAATACAATTTTTGAGTGATGTCTTTGCAAGTTTTAGTGGCTGATTTCACTGCTGTCACGAGAAATTTTCTACAGCCATAAGGCTGCAAAATACTTCTGCAAACTGCTTTTATGACAACCATTATTCATTGCTAAAGTCTCATGCTATAGATTATGAAATTCTCTAGTGATTATCTACTTTGTTTTAGGCATATTTCATTTGACTTTGGGCAATATTTCTAGCATCTTTAGTACTTGTTTTACTGCTGATATATACTATCATTTATTGTTGCAAATAAGGGACATCAAGCCTAGCTTCCTGATCCAACTAACATATTATACCACATAGTGGTTTTCCTTGTGTCTCGGGCAAGAACCAACTTCTTGACAATTCATCCAAGGCTTTGGCAACCTCAAGACAACCTAAGACTCATTATCACCCTTCCTTTTCCATCTAGAATATTGACCTCTAAGGGCTTCACTCTTTCCTTTTCCGTTTCCCCCCTCCATTCCCCCTAGGGTCACCGGGATCACCTCCCTAGAGTGACCTAGTCACCCTTGAAGCACGAGACCTATATCGAAGTGACATTGGGTATAGTGTCCTTAATTTTTTGCCACTTGGTGGTTGGGTCGGGATTTTCCCAACCTACAACTTGTGCGATAACATTTTGGCGCCGTTGCTGGGGAGGATTTTGAATCCTCTTCCAAACCCTAATGACACTTTGGCAAGCTATCCCAAATCCTTTCCCCTAGCTTACCTGGCGAATCAACCCAAGGGACGTTCCTTTTCCACCTTTCTTGATGAGCTCTTCTCGAAGCTCATTTGGTGACTCCACCTTCCAAGAACCCACTTTTCCCTTATCCCTTTCTATCCTTTGATGAGCATTGAGCTCATCTGGCGACTCCATTAAGGTGTTACCCTAAGTAATGGAAGCATGGCTTTATGGTTCTTTCATAAAGCATACAAGGACTTGGATCTTGAATCTATTGATGGATATCCAAACAAGTACTCGTTGAACCAATTTGATCTCCTTCCAAAGTTCGATGGTAATTCGTTATTAGCCGTAGCACACATTGTTGAGTTTGTCATATCCATCTCCATTTTGAGTGCACAACATGAGGATGTATGCTTGCAGTTTTTCTTGTTGTCCTTGGGAAATGAACAAAGGGATTGGATAAGACATTCTTACAAGCCAAGAACCATATCTTCTTTGACAATCCTCATTAGAGAGTTCCTTAAACATTGGGGACCAAAAGCTCAAAGTTTTAAAGATACAATTCATGACCTAGAGGATGTCTTTTCAAGAGAAGGTTTTGACCTTGATCCTATTGAATGCTTGAGAGGAACACTTCTTCCAGAGTTTGTTGAAACGAAAGTTGAAAAACAAGAAGTTGACAACACCAATGAGGAAAATTTTGAGCGTCTCAAGGAAAGTAAAGATGAAGATTTCGAGTTTTGTGAACAACTAATGAGACTTTTCCCTGCTAACGAATTTCTGGTTAAATTTTCTTAGCAAAGAGAAGAAGAGTATAGTGCCATCATTGACAATTATGAGGAAAGACATACCCTAAACTCAGCTTGGGAAGTGGCCATTGCATATTATGGAACAGATACATTATGCAATGTTGTAACCGAGAAGTATGGGTACCAGGAAAATTTATTGAATGACCATGACCCTATCTGCATGCCCGAGGAAGTCTAAAAAATAGTTAGAGATCAAGATCAAGACTGTGAATTCTTAGAGATCAAGATCAAGACTGTGAATTCTTTGATCCTATTGAAGATGACGAAGATTTGATCGAAGAAAATATTCATGAAGAAAGTTTTCAAGAATATTTCAATGATGAAGACCCTGATGAAGTACAACATCCAGATAAGGAGACATTGGCATTCATTCTCCCGCTTGACAAAGATGATATTGTTTAGCCTTGTTCTCCTCCTGCATATGAATATGAAGAAATGATTATCCTCGATGATGTAGATGATCTCATGCAAAACCTCTCTAACATCGTTGATCTACACATTGATGATTTCATACATGTTGGGAGACGTAGATGGGATGTGAGTTGCTTCATTATTGATAGAGATCCCATTTATGATATTGAGGTTAGCTCTCAGGTAGAGGGGGTTGAGTTTTCATCTTTAGAGGAGCAGTCCTCATATGTATATGATTCAGATGTTTGGAAACATGGTGATGATATGGTTACAGATCTATTCCACCCCTTCGAGGATGACTTGTCACAACATACTCAGAGTGATCTTTAGTCGTCCCTTGATACATACCCTTTTGAGGATGCAGATTTGTTATACGAGGAATTTCAGCCATTATGCTCAGATTTTGATAGACACTAGGTCGTGGCTAGCCCAAAGCAGTCCGAGGTCCACACTACCAAACAAAAGTACTTTCATGTTGAGACTTTGGGCAGGAATTTGAAGAAAAAGAAGAGATGTTTCTGAAGTCCGATGGAGGAGTTTCTCTCTAAGGTTGTTCCTTACCCCGTTTCCTCTTGTTTGGGAAATCATAGGGTTTTCTTTGGATATCTTGTCATTTCTCAACCTTCAGGGAGAAGTGATTTTCTGAGTGAAGATGAAGATGAGTCGTCGTCTATATATGGTATCCCTCTTCAGAGATGGATTGATCAGGGTTGTGGATACACTTTCAGGCGGGATGATTAGATTGATGGTTTCTTTTTCCAGCAGGATTTCCTCCCTCCCACCCATCTCCATGAGTTTTATTTCATGATCAATTATATGTGTGTTTATACTCATGATTATTATGTGCTTGACTTATCTTTGTTGTATTATATGATTAAGCACAGAGGGAGATACTTTGATGAGATGATCAACTGGTTGCACTAGTTGTATGACTTCACCTGACATCATCCATCACGCGATCTTCAGGGCCCCAAGGCCCCAGGTAAGTAGGTAGGCCTTTTTTATTTCTTGCATTTTCATCTTGATTGCTCAGATTAGTTTAGATGCATTTCATTTTCATTTTTCTCTACTTGCATGTTGATTTCATGTTTAGTTTAGAAATTTTTGAAAAAAAGTCAAAATTTTTCTATTCTAGATTTGCTTTTCTTTTGGATTATATATATATATATATATATATATATATATATATATATATATAAAGTCAAAATTTTAAAAAATTTTCTATTCTAGATTTTCTTTTCTTTTGGATTATATATATATAATCCAAAAGAAAAGCAAATCTAGAATAGAAAAATTTTGATTTTTTTTCAAAAATTTCTAAACTCTGATAAAAGGGTGATAGCACCACCCTAGATGCTCTGATCCCTTTTTATGATTTTTGGTAGACACAGGTCTACCGGGAGATGTTGCGGTTCTCATGCACTCTACAGCGAGCACATGTCCCCAAGTTGGAGCCAGATGTTATCCCCATTTTGTGGATAACTAAGGAAATTATGTCTCGAGGCCCTCAGGTTGTAGATGTGCAGTGTCGAGAGACTACATGACTAGCAGTATCCTTTTGCACAGATGGAGGCCCTTCTCACCACCACAAAGGTCGTGGATTTTCAGATGGCATCCACCACACCAGCTAGCTTGTGGAAGGCAGTGGGCCTTACTCCATGAGGTAGAAGTTAGGTATTATGGTGAGTATCGTTTCAATATTTGAGGCATTTGATTATGTTGTATCTTAGACTGCTTTAGATTTCATGATATATGCTTGGACATTATGCCCTTTTCCCTACTTCACCTTGGTGGTTGACATTGTGCCCTAGTAAGTGCTCTTCCTTGGGGATGGGTTTGCTACTAGGAACACCCTTGAAGAGCCATTGTACTGTTCATGACCATACTTACCACTTTCCATCACTATTTCCCCCCATTTCCTTATCTCTTAGGATTTTAGGGTGTATTAACCCAAGAAGGGGTTGTCCCTCATTCTATTGGAAGAAGGGGTTGAAGGCCCAGATGGATTGATGTTGGGTAAAAGATAAATCCTATGTATGAACCTTCTGTATGCTTTGCCCAGGGATCACCCAAGAAAGCAATGAAACACTTATCTTTGAGAAAAGGGAACCCACAAAAATATGATTAATAATGCTTAAAAGGTTAGTTGGAGAATAGGAGGTATCATCACGAGTCGGCCTTGTTATCACTCAGGTTGTAGTTTAGGTCAAGTAGTTGAAGGGTAATGATTAAACTGGTGTAACAGGAGCTTCCCCACCCACTATCACCTCGATGGGGGGCTCTTTCTATTTAGGGTGGCTAATACCAAGGGAGACGTCCCTAGGTAATCTGGGGTGTTGAAAGGAAAAGGGTCAAGGGATTAAGGCTTCAAAGGTTAAAGTAGGTTTTCCTTTCACAGATTACCGCCAAGAAGATAGTCAAAGAGAAGATAAACCACAAAAATATAGGCACCTGTTTGCGAGACAAGGCAACAATAAAACTAAAATGTGCAACAGTGGTTAGTACTTCATAAATCAATGACTATCAGCA
>JASDQU010102838.1:130325-204243 GCA_032191745.1 Picea mariana
TCCACTTCATCTTAGCTACAAGAGCTATGATGGTCCTAATCGAAGTGTATCTGGCCACAAGAGCGAATGTCTCTTCATAGTCAATGCCTTCCTTCTGGGAAAAGCCACGAGCGACAAATCTTGCTTTATACTTCTCAATACTTCCATCAGCAGCATGTTTTATTTTGAAGAGCCATTTGGAGGATACCACATCTTTATTTTCCGGTCTGGGAACTATTTCCCATACTTCGTTCTTCATTATGGATTGGTATTCCTCTATCAGGCATCTGCCCATTCTTTTCTCTGAATGGCTTCTTCAAAGCAGGTGGGCTCCTCTTCTAGGAGGTCACACATCAAAGCCGTATAACTGGATAATGGCTTTGGTCTTTTCCCCTGTCTCGTAGTTCCTTGGGGAACATCGTACTTCTCTCCATCTTGAATAAGCTCTCTAGCCCAAGCTGGCTTTCTTTTATGGAGGATCGTCATTTGAGGAGGTACTTGCACTTCTACTATATCATGGTCTTCTAGAAGTTCTTCATCAGGGGAAGTTACGACTTCCCTCACTGGTTCTGCAGCTTTGGGAACCTCCCTCATTGCAGTATTGGGGATTACGGGTTCCTCTTCATATACCTCTTCAAGCTGGCATATTTTAGATTTCCACATCTTCATCAAAGGTCAAATCCCTGCTGATCTCAATGTGATGTTGACCTAGTATATAGATTCTGAAGGCCTTGGAAACCTCATAGTATCCCACAAATATTCCCTTCTTTCCTGAAGGGTCCAGCTTGTTTCTCTTTTCTTTAGGTATATGAATAAACACTAGACAGCCAAATATTTTGAGATGGCTTACCTCTGGCTTCTTTCCGGTGAACATCTCTTCTGGTGTCTTGAGCCCAAGTGCACTATGGGATAATCGGTTCTGCACATAAACAGCTGCCATTGTTGCTTCTGCCCATAAGCACATAGGAAGATCTTGATCATGAATCATAGTCTTCACAGCTTCCAGTATGGTTCTGTTCTTCCGTTCAGCTACACCGTTTTGTTGGGGATTATAGGGAGTAGTGAGTTCCCTCTTGATTCCAACATCTTTACAGAAGTTCACAAACTCGTTTGAGGTATATTCTCCTCCATTATCTAACCTGAGTGTCTTGATCTTTCTTTCTGAAAGGTTCTCTATCAAGGCTTTGTATTCCTTGAACTTATTGAACACTTCATCTTTAGTCTTCAAGAAATATATCCAGGTTTTACGAGAGTAATCATCAATGAATGATACATGGTATACATACCCGCTAATGGAGGATGATGGCATTGGGCCACACACATCTGAATGGATGAGTTCTAGGACTCCTTTTGTCTAGTTGTCCCGCTTCGGAAAAGAGTTCTTGATATTCTTCCCTTGTGCACATCCATTGCATACGCCTTTATGGTCACCTTTGAGTTCTGGTAAACATGTAACCGCTTTGCATATGTATGGTAGCGCCTTGTAGTTGATGTGGGCTAATCTTCTATGCCAAAGTTCACATGAGTTTTCAATGGCCTGGGTCATAACAGCCTCTGAGTGACCCTTTAATTTATACAAGCCATTTTCTTCATTACTAATGATGATTGCTTCATTTAAGGTTTCTCCCTTAGCCCACATAAGAACTTCTCCATCTATAAAGGTAACTCTGAAGCCTTTCTTCTCTAAAGCTGAAATGGAGAGTAGGTTCTTCTTCAAGCCTGGTACATATAGTACATCCTTCATTTTTAGTGAATTCCCTGAATTCCATTTATGGTTTGATTCTCCCACTCCCTTAATGGGATATTGGTAATCATCTCCAAGTGTCACTTTCTGAGAAAACTTCTTCTCTAAGATACAAGAGAGAATCTTTATTTGTCCCGTCATGTGCTTGGATGCACCACTATCAATGAGCCAATTGTCCTCTCCAGGTGTTACAGATCCTGAGAGGGCTGAGATCAACACATGGTCTTTGATCTCCTCTCTTATCATCTTTGCGGGTAGCTCTTCATCTTCGACTACATGGGCATGGAGCCTCTTATGTTTTCTCTTGTATTCTTCTCATCTGGCTAGACAAAACTTCGCAATGTGTCCCATCTTGTCACAATGATAGCATTGTACAGATGAGTAGTCTCTTTCCTTTCGTTGTCCTCTCTTTTGAAATCTCCTTGGATGAGATTCTTTATGATTGAATTTATTTGATTGTTGAGGCTCTTTATGAGTCTCCTTTTGGAAGTAGGGTTTCTTCCTTCCTCCTTTGGTGTGGGTGGCTAGGGCTTGATCATCATCCCTTGCTAGTAACGCTTCACGATTCGCTACTCTTGTTTCTTCTTGGATGCATTCTTCCCATAGGCTGTCGAACTTCAATTTCTCCTTTCTGGCACATATCATTTGGATGAAAGCATCCCAAGGTCTTGTGAGACCATTTAGGGCCGTCATTATGAGTTCGTCTTCGTCTATGGTATCTCCAATAGCTTCTCGCTGTTCTTTGAATTCTGAGATTCTGGAGAAGTATTCCTGAATCATTTCTCCTTTCTGCATCCTTGTATTCTTCAGTTAAGTTCTAAGATTCATGTTCCGATTTATGTTCTTTCCTTCATATAGTCTGGTCAAGGCATCAAACATCTCTTTCGGAGTCTTCTTGGATGACACATAAGGAATCAGGTGGCTTTTGATTGAATCTGCAATGATTCTTTTGGCCCTTATTGTGTCCTTTTAATGCTTTGCCTTCTCTGCAGCATTGTCGGGTTCCGGTATTTCGTTTTTGACGAATCTTGCTAAGTCATTCTCTTCAAGAATGAGGCCAATCCTATAATTCCAGGCACGAAAGTTTTCCACTCCTTCTAACTTGTCAACAAGCGTAATGCTTGCAGACATCTTTACTTGGAGCTAGGAAAATGACCGAAAAATGAAAGTGCTCAAAATCAAAAACTGAACTTACTAGGAGATGCGCTTGGCTGAGGCGAGCAGCCTGGTATGTTTGGATCTGAGAAAATCCAACTTTTGCTCCTTCAAATCTGATCTGCGGATTTCTGGACTGGTGCTTCTGGTACCTCTGGTACTCTGGTACTTCTGGTACTTCTGGTACTGGTTTTCTGGTACTTCTGGTACTTTGTGAAACTAGGGTTTCACTTTCCGGGAGATCCAGCCACTGAAAAGGTGCGCTGATGATGCCAAATTGATCCTTAAGGGAGGGCGCAACTTTCTAGATAGTTTTAGGGTTAAAAAGCTTCACTTTTGAAAAACCCTAATTTGCAGGTACGGCAACAGTGACGTTTTTCTCTTGCAAAAGATGCTTCCTTGAGCTTGGCTCTGATACCACGTTAATGTTTAAGCCATTATTATAGATGTTTGCATTTCATTAGATAACAATAGCATAATCCAAGATCACTGAGAAATACACAATCACAAGAGACACATCATTTATCCTGGGAAACCCTCTAGGGGAAGAAAACCCAGCAAAACTTCCTTAATATAGATAGCCAATACAATGCCAAGAGATCTCTTATGCTAATACAGAAAGTCCTCTCCTAGATATGCGCCACTCTCTCTCTCCTTTGCCGGTAACAAATCAGAACTTGTCTCTCAAACTGAGCAAGTGAGTTTTTTTGGGTCTAAGTGAGGTGCTAGCCTCCTTTATTTATACAAGTCTGGCACGTGTGAAGTGTCTCTTCACTGGCAAGGCCGACTTCTCAAACTGGGTGGGTAAACCCACCTTTATTATATTTCTGGGTCTCTTTAACATCTGTTGGAGCCAACTTCTTATTCTGCCTATTACAATTGTCTTTTGACCAATCCGTAAAAGGGGATTTGGTCCTATTACAATAACCGACATGAGCAATCCACAATGGGGATTGATCCTATGAATAATATATCAATAATAATAAGAATACTCTTTGCAGTTACATTATTTCAACAAAATGAAAGTGCTCAAAATCAAAAACTGAACTTACCAGGAGGTGCGCTTGGCTGAGGCAAGTAGCCTGGTGTGTTTGGATCTGAGAAAATCCAACTTTTGCTCCTTCAAATTTGATCTGCGGATTTCTGGACTGGTGCTTCTGGTACCTCTGGTACTCTGGTACTTCTTGTACTTCTGGTGCACTGGTTTTCTGGTACTTCTAGTACTTCATGAAACTAGGGTTTCACTTTCCAGGAGATCCAACCACTGAAAAGGTGCGCTGAGAATGCCAAACTGATCCTTAGGGGAGGGCGCACTTTTCTAGATGGTTTCGGGGCTGAAAAGCTTCACCATCAAAAAGCCCTAATTTTCATGTACGGTAACAGTGACGTTTTTCACTTGTGAAAGATGCTTCCTTCAGCTTGTCTCTGATACCATGTTAATGTTTAAGCCATTATTATAGATGTTTGCATTTCATTAGATAACAATAGCATAATCCAAGATCACTGAGAAATACACAATCACAAGAGACGCAGCATTTATCCTGGGAAACCCTCTAGGGGAAGAATACCCAGCAAAACTTCCTTAATATAGATAGCCAATACAATGCCAAGCAATCTCTTAAACAAATACAAAAAGTCCTCTCCCAGATATGCGCCACTCTCTCTCTCCTTCTTCTCCGGTAGCAGATCTGAACTTGTCTCTCAAAATGAGTTGTATCTAAGTGAGGCGCTAGCCTCCTTTATTTATACAAGTCTGGCACGTGTGAAGTGTCTCTTCACTGGCAAGGCCGACTTCTCTAACTGGGTGGGTAAACCCACCTTTATTATATTTCTGGGCTTCTTTAATATCTGCTGGGGCCGACTTCTTATTGTGCCTATTACAATTGTCTTTTGACCAATCCGCAAAAGGGGATTTGGTCCTATTACAATAACCGACATGATCAATCCACAATGGGGATTGATATATTATTATGAATAATATATCAATAATAATAAGAATACTCTTTGCAGTTACATTATTTCAACAAACTGGCAGATGTTGAAAAGGTGTCGCTTCACTGGGGCAGGGCTGACTTGTCTTCTTAGTGGTTAAAACCACTTTAATTAGCCTGGGGGTCGACTTCTCAATTTACATAATATATTTAGGGTTTGACCAATCCACAAAAGGGGATTTGGTCAATTACAATGCCCGACATGATCAATCCACAAAAGGGGATTGATCTAATGAATAATAACTCAATAATAAATAGAATACTCTTTGCAGTTACAATATTTCAACATCTGGTGTTGGTGGGCAGAGTGGTAGCCATATTGCATCTTCTGCATGCGCTGCTTTGTATCATCAGTCTAGCGAATTAGGTGGTGTTCCATTGGAGGATGTGGAGGGCAATGGCTATCAATCAGATTAGTCTATCTCACTCTAGATTTTAATATTTCCATTTTTTCATTTCGGAGTTGAGCTTTCCAAATAAGCTTTGTTTTTGTTGTTTTGAAGAACTTTAGTCTTGACTCTTGACTCCTTATCATTGCCATCTTGACATATTATGAATTTGTGATATTGGAACTTCAATTTCATATTAATATATGGGCCTCAGTTGACTAATCTCAATCTATCTATAAAGCATGAATTTCGTGAAATAAAAATTTGAAACTTGATTTATCATTTATCATTTATCATTTCAATGTTTCATTGTTTCAAATCATAAATTTTCATTGTTCAAAATTTGTTTATGTAGGAAGTCTGAAATTCAATTTGATTTCAATTCTAAAAATCACATGTATGAATCTATGATTCTAGAATATATGATGTTATGATGTATCAGTATGATGTTATGAATCATTTGAGAACCCATGATGTTATGAATCATTTGAGATTCATTTCTTTGGTTTTTAATTTTCATTATAAAATTAAAATGTTAAATATATATTTATATAAAAAGACAAGGTTAGGGTTCTGTATCTCTGATTTCTAATTTCAGGACAAGTGCCACAACCACACCGGATTCTTCAACCAATTCCGATCACACCCACAGTTTGTGTAACTTTGGTGAGATCATGTGCATAAACAATGAGCATCCTAGTAATTAAGAAAATAAATCAAGGCAACAAATATTGTCCATGCACTGTCGATTTGGTGTTCACAAGATGAATCAAATTATGAAAACAGGAACAAAAAGAACTTTAAATTTCAATAATTTCAACTGAATCAATAGATCACCTGCCCAAGAAAAATAACTGTTTGAAATGCCTTCCATTTTGGAGGTAGAATAGCGTCCTGTGTCAAAAACAACAAGGAACCATATTCCTCAAATCCATCAACTAGAACCAAATGTACACTAAAAAATAGTTTTTCCAAGTTCTTTCGACTTCATTACGTCAAAGATATAGAGATACTTAAAAACATCACTCGAAGCAAGCATGTCCTCCCTATCTAATTATTGTTTGGGAGGTATTATAGAAAAATCAAGTGTATCAAATAAATATGGCTAGTAAGTAGTAACAGAAATTGATATTTAATTTATCATCAAAATGTTTAGGCTTAGCAAAGAATGAACCCTACAATTCATTAATTTACTTGTTTCTCTAAATCAAACCAGTCCGAGAACTTATTAGTTGATTTCTTTTCTAAATCAAAATCAGGAGATTGAAAATAATTGAAACAAAAAATCTAAATAAATCACCTTGTATCTACTCCTAAGCTCGGATGATGAAAACATATCCAGAAAACCCACATCATTGTGTCCACATGACTGCAAGAAAAGCCATTGATTAGTTTTCAAAACTAAGAGTAATCTTTAAACATTCGCACTGAACTTATATTTTATGTCGAAATTTGTTTGTGCAATTTCATGATTCTTTTCACATTAGAAGCAAGATTGACAACTTACAAAAGATGGAAGACTAAAACACTTCTAAAATATTTTTTTGTAATAATTATTATGACTATAGCACATTTTATAATGATATGTCATCTTATTGCTGTTGAAAAATCTCCTTTTATTTTAAATATTTCACTTCCACTAACATAAAACCATTGTCTCATGTTACTGCATCAAAACATAAAGAAAATGTCAAGAATATCCCTCAGGGTACTTACCAATTAGATTTTGACAGTGCCTCAAAAGAAGAAACCTAGACAAGTAGGAGCTAAAGGACATGGAAGAACCAAAAATCTCCAAAAGAAGGAAGAATGTCTTTCTCTTGGATCATAAAATGAGTAGGTTAGGTCCATCCCAAGTGGAGTTGGTAATGAGGTTGGTAGCATTTCCACCTTGGTCATTATGCTGCTAAGAAACTCTTTAAGAATGTCAATAGCTGCAGAGTCGCAGACCCTTCAAACTACCATGATTATGGGGCAAACTAAAGTCACTTTGCCAAAGTAAAAGCTCAAGGACATGAATATTTCAATTCACACTGACGAACTTAAGAAAATTGATCTTTAAGGACAAAAAAGCATTCTTTTAACTTTTAAGCACACAAGAAAGATGGAAGGCGTGATAGAAATGGACTCATGTAAATAATGGGTGTTTATTAGAATGGGGTCATCTTGATACAACGGGGTTTATCCCTTTTATTTGGTCAATTAGATAGTTGAGCTACCCATATCACCTAACCAACTCGTTAATAACCCTTTATTCACTAAGCCTAACACATTGATATTAAAGTCACTATAGCATTTATTACAATACAATAAAGGACTTATATCATTGAGTTATATTGGAGCATTATATTCCAACACCCCCTCTTAATGCTACAATACTAAGTAAGAAGAAAAACATAAAATGAAAACTTTTTCTTAAATAGCTTCACTCCTCCACAGTTGCAGAAGCATGCAAGTACCCCATCAAGTTGTCTCATCACCCTCTTAAGGGCTAGTTTTCCCGAATTCCCGAATTCTCTGAATTCTTGAGTTCACAATTCCTTGAATTCCCAACTCCCAAATCACTGAAATTCCCAATTCCCAAACTACTTGGACAACAATCTATTTTCAGTAAAACCGTTTTCCAATTCCCCTGTCTTGGAAAACAAACCACTCAAAATAAGAATTTCATAATCAATTTTTTGTCACCACCATCTTCGTCTGTGGCCTCCTTTGTTTCAGTGGGGTAACTTTTTTGTTTCTTTGTCTAGAGCAATTTCCATTTTCAAAAATAAAAACAATTGTGTTTTGGGAAAAAAAGAAATAAAATAAGACTTGTATATCTTGCCCCTCTTCTTCCAGGAATAAAAAAAATTGTCTGTACTTTTTTTAACTATAGAAAATCACACAGAAAACTTTAAAAAATGTCTCTTTGGCTGCCCTTTCCCCGTTTGTTTGCCCTTTCGTAGGCCAAACACTGTTATGGCAGCAGATCAAAAGTATTTAGCATTGTCAAGGACTAGAGTTGAAGGAATGCCAAACCTAGTGATAATGTTTTGTTCTAAAAACTGGATAACCACTTCATCGGTCATATTTTTGGATGGGATTGCCTCAGTCCATTGAGTGAAATAATTGATGCCACTTTGAAGAATTTGGGTTAAGTTCTCCAATGAAATCTAATCCCCACTGTTCAAATGGTTGATCAGCCAGTGCACTCTGCAAGAGCAAAGCAGGTTTCTTAGCTTTTCCTGCACAGGTCTGACATACATGGCATTTCCAAATGTGTACATGGGAATCTTTGAGCATGGTAGGCCAATAGTAGCCAGCTCTAAGAATCTTATGAGCTGTAGTATCCCCTGAATAATGACCAACTGTTGGTCCATCATGCAGAACAATAAGCATCCTTTCTGTGTCTACTCTCTCTAGGCAGGGAAGTAATACAGCGTCATTGTTTTTTCGAAAAAGGGTATTCCCTATCAATGTGTATTGAGAAGATTTCAGTCTTGGAGCTCTCCGACTCTTAGGGGTCAGATAATCAAGACAGGTACCGTGTTGGAGATAGAATTTTCGATCAGAACACCAAATATCTGTCATTGTTGGGATGAATTGGATATCATAATACATCAATGCTTTGCTGTCCCAACCTTCTTCATCTATCTTATCCTGAGTTTCAGCTTCTAATTTATGATGGCCTTGTCCTCTGAGAATTTTGGTTGGTTTAATCTCTATATCATGTTCCTAGACGATAGCTATCTAATTCCCTGTTTTCTCCCCTAAATCCCTTTGCATGAATAAGGACCAAACTGCAGACTATGGAACTACTACAATGGTATGGCTTTTTAAGATACAAGGACTGAACTCCTTATATGCCCTTACCAAAGCCTGCACTTGTTTTTCTACTAAGGGCTAATTCAAATCAGCGCCCTTTAAACCCATGCTCATAAATTGCTAGGGTGTTCATTTTCCTATGATTCTTTATGGGTTAGCACAAAGGCAATCTAATGCTCAAAAGCAAAGGTGTAAAGATAGAAATCCTTATTGTAATCTAGACTACTCAAGGCTGGGGTTTCTGCAACTGCAGCCTTAATTTGTTCAAAAACTTTATTTTCCTCAGGTTCCCATTGGAAGGGTATGCCTTCCTTCAGCATTTTACTCAGTGGTTTTCCTATCTCAGCAAAGTCTGAGATAAACCTTCTCACAAAATTAATCTTGCCAAAAAAAGATTACATCGCTTTCCTGTTATGTGGAGGAAAAATATGACCAATAGCTTTCACTCTATCGGGATCAACCTGAATACCTTGTTTAGAGATAATGTGCCCAAAAGTTTTCCTTTTGTGACAGCAAAGATGCTATTTTTTGGATTTAAACAAATCCCATATCCCCTGCATTCAAATATCTTCTTTAGGTCACAAATATGATTGGATCTAGCCCTAGAAGAGATTGTAATGTCATCCATATCAATTACTACATTTCTATTAATCATCCCTCAAAAGGAGATATCCATGGCACACTGAAATGTGGTGTCAACATTGACTATGCTAAAAGGCATTCATTTATAAGAGAAAGTGCCCCACTTAGTGGTAAATGTTGCTTTATGCTGTTCCCCTTCAGCAACTAAAACCAAGCTGTAACCCAAAAACCATCTAACGAAAAAAGCATTTCAGAACATGTGACAAGCTGTAGGATCTTATCCATAGAGGGCATCGAGTAATTGTCTTTTTCAAAATCTTTGTTCAGGTTTCAAAAATCAACAAATAATCTTATTTCTCTAATCCTTTTTCATACTGCCACGAGGATAGCTACCTAGGAGGAATGTCTAACTAGGAAGATAATTTTGGCATGTAAGAGTTTCTTGAGTTCATTCTGAATGACCGGCTCCAAAGAAAGACGAATCGGCCTCTGTTCTTGCCAAAAAGGCTTGGTTTCTGATCTAAGAGGTATGGTATGTTGAATAATCTTGGTATCATACACCTTTAAATCTTCATACATCCAAGCAAACACATCTCGGTATTGTTTGAATAGTCAGATGTATTGTTGTTTTTCAACAGCAGTGCAATTAGTACCGAGATTGATTGTGGGATTATCCTCAATTCGAGGTTAATGACCTCATAAATCATCAAAGAACTATTTGTTTTAGTGTTGATTTGTTAAATTTCACGCCCAGCACCCAGCAATTTACTTCCTAGCAAACCCTTGCTGTAATAAACTTATTAAGCAGATTTTACTGAATAAAAGCACAGCTGAGTTTAACGATATAAATAAATAAATTAGCGGAATCAAAAACAGGAAACCATACACATTTGGACACAATTTTCTGTGTAAACACCCCTGGAAAAACTCCTAAGGGAAAACCAGTATTATGATGATTTTATTAATATAAAATCCAGGCTCCCATCCTGGGCTAATAGCCCACTTAAGGAATAATACAAAACAGCAAATAGCCTAGCCTATCACACCTCAAGATATGTCCTTCAACTTTGTTGGCTGGTACTCCTTTGTTGCCCCTTGCTCCTTTCCTTGGACCCTGCCCATGCACACATTGATGAAAGTCCTTCTCCACCCAATTATCTCCTATCTCACTCAGTGTGTGTCTCCTCCTCTCACTTAGGCTTCCTTTTATATTATTGAGTTTACCCTAAATCCAAAACCCTAGATCTCCAAAGTGATCAATGGTTGAGATCAGATCTCACCTTCACTTTATGATCTGATGGCTACAATTTAATTTAAATCACTAATGTCAAATGCTTAGTCATTTGACTTAAATTAAACTCCATTAATCATAAAAGTACATTCACTTTAATAATCACTTTATTAAAGTGAATCTCCTAAGTCTTGAGAGGCATTAAGGACGACTTCCACATGTTAGACACAAAACCGATGTGGAAGTACCTGTCTAATGCTACAAACATCAACATGATTGGTATCCAGAATTTGTCCTGCTGGTCAAAAAAAAATTCCAAAGTTACAATACTTTTTGGAATCCTATTGGTTTTCAAATTAATCATCCCATCCTATTTGTCTACCATGATTCTAGTATGTTCTCCCCATCTATAACAGCATCTTTGAAAGGACCCTCATTAGTCAAGAATTGGATGATATGTCAATCTTAATTAAGAACTTAACAATTTTAAATATTATTGGGTACAGTAGGCCTAGAATAGAAGCACTACGATGAATTTGTTCAAGTTGGGACATGCAGATGGAGATAGAGTTGCAGCAGATGCTACCAGCGTGTGTGGTACCTTCGTCCACAATGCACTTTTTCCAAGCCCATCAATTGTCTTTTATCTTTCTTTCTTTGTTTTCTTTCAATATAGCATAAGGAGAGGTTGAAGGTCACTGCCCTGGCGTGGTGACTAGATGATGGCAATGTTACCCACAAACACCTACTGGAAATGAGAAGGTTGGCTCGTGATGAGACCCGCTTTCTCTCATCCATGCAACTGAGAGCCATTGCCTTGGTTTGGTGACCAGATGATGACAATGTCATACCACTAGATATTCATGGACATGATAGGTCGGCTCGTGATGAGACCTCCTATCCTTCAACTAACCTTTTAAGCATTATTTATTATATTGTGGACCCCTTTACTTAAAGATAAGTGTTTCATTGCTTTCTTGGGTGATCCCTGGGCGAAGCATCTGGAAGGTTTATACATGGCTTTTATCTTTTACCCAACACCAACCCCTCTGGGCCTTCAACCCTGTTATCCCTGATTTTTAGGGATAACCAGGAGATCATGTCTCGAGGCCCACAGGTCCTAGACATGGAGTACCGAGAGAAGGATTGACCTGAGCATGGCCCTGGAGGGCCCATCCTTTTCTTCTTCCATCAGCTTTATCTTGTCAGCAGCAGCATCCATCATCATCGACTTGGTCTTGTATCAGACGAGGTTCTTGCTCCATGAGGTAATTGGTCCAGGTATATCATGGTATGTGTCACTTTTGATCATTAAAACCTTTAAATATATGCATATGATTCCTTTTATCTCTAACATCTGCTTGGATTTTACATTAGCCCACTTGACCATGCTCTGGGAGATTGACAGGGTATCCTAGCAAGCCTGTGCCCATAGGTCTGGGTTTGCCACTGAGGGGTTTCTGAAAATCCATCGTCCGCTCCCCTCATAGCACCACTATTTCATCTTATCTCCCGCTCACTTGTCCCATTCCCCTTGTCCGGGAATTGGGTTGACCTGTTTGTAGGATTGCACCTTATCTCGTGGGAAGAAGGGGCTAAAGGCCCAGAAGGTAAAAGCAGCTGGTAAAAGATAAAAGCCTAGAAACAAAACCTCGAGGTGCTTCGCCCAGGGATCTCCGAGAAGGCAATAAAAAGCCTCTCAGTAAGAAACAAGAGGGACCCGGAAAATATAAACAAGACCTAGTCAAGAGGATAGGGGGTCTCATCACGAGCCAGCCTATTAGGTTCATGGGTACCTAACAGTATGACATTGCCACCATCTGGTTACCATGCCAGGGCAGTGACCTTTGGTTGCATGGCCAGGGGAAAGGGGGTCTCATCACGAGCCAGCCTCCTCATCTCTGTGAAAGTACTTGTGGGTAACACTGTCAGCTTTGGTCACCATGCCAAGGCAGTGTCCTCTAGTTAGCCCTTGAATAAAAAGAAAAAGAAGAAAAAAAAGCAAATAAAAGAATAGAGCAAGAAAAAGAATAAAGGCAAGAGCGGGCTTGGAAAAATTTGCATCCATGACAGGTACAGCTCGCCTTCTACAAAGGTACCCACAGATAACATCATGCATCCCGGGCTCTCACTTCACCCACATGTCTGGACATCCCCTAGCCACATCACCTCACTTACATGGCTTGGATGAAACCCTCCTGGAAACTTCCCCTTTCTTGTGGATACTAGCCCAATAGGACATCTTGTCTTTTTCTCCAGTCTTGTATTATAGGTTTTTGTAATGTCTTTGAGCTATTGACTGATGTATTAGGGTCTTATGCATATGTTTGATAATATTAATGATGAAACGTGATTAACATTGCTATGATCCCGGTGACTGATGCGCCCATGGAGGGTGTAGCCTTTGATGTGCAAGATCATGCCCGACAGACAGGTACCATTTGGACCGGTACACATGGGGAGATGATCAGTTCGGACCTCCATGGGGCTGAAGAGCCCACCAGATGGATGTTGAGACCTCATCAGGGGGGAGAGATAGAACAGTGGTTGATTAGGGTCTTGCACCGGAGAAGAAAAGGACATTCCATCCGAGGCACTTTGGCGGAGCCCGACCTAGGGGGGAATGACCCCTTTTTCAGTGGAACGTTGGCCTTGGAAGGCTCGGGACGCCCCCATCCTCACCATGACGTCATCCAGCTTCATGGACATTCATGGAGGCAGACTCGGCAGTAGTGGCATGTTGGAGAGGCCCCTGGGGGGCTAACGTTTTGCTCCTGGATGTCTCATCTGCCCTAAAAGGGGCTAGCGCCTCCCTTGTAGGGGCTTTTACCTTTTTATTAGCTCAATTAGGGTTTTAATTTGACAATCTAATGTAAAAAACAGTATTATGGCCTTGTCGGCCTTTTTATGACCTAAAAGTTAATTAAGGTCATTGATACAGTATATATTGAGGAGTTTTAGCCTCATTTGATATAACACATCACTCACTCATTAGTGAGGTCTGATTTTTGCACCCTATTGGGGTTATTGGCTGAACTAAGGAAGGCGCACTTGTTGAAGGAGGAGATTTTTGGCATTCTATGGTGTTTTTCTTGAAGGAAGGTTTACAACTAGGGTTTGCATGATTATTTTCTTGATGATTTGTAAGTATTTTTCTGCAAAACTTCTTGATTGAATGGTTGTAGTTTAATTTCTTGCATCTATTTATAAATATTGTTGAATCAAAACCCTAGGGGACAAACACACAAGTAGGTCGTTGTCTCATGTCCCCTGATAGAAAAACCTTTTAGCCATTGAAGAAGAAGAAGAGAGCCTAGCCATAGCTACACTCCTTCTTTCTTCTTCCCTTAAGCTAGCCATACCTTTGAACTTCAAGAGGAAGAGGACGTCCCAGGCCTAGGTTATCTACACCTAAGGCCGTTTTCTTTTAGGGTTTGATGAAAGAGCCTTACCTTAGCAACACTCTCCCTCTTTAAACTCTCTTGTCTTGACTTTGCTTTTCATTGAGCTAGTTGTTTGCCGAGAAGGAGGAGAGAGCACGAGGCCTTGCTTTAGCAACACCGAAGTGAGCCTCTCTCCCCTAGGGTTCTGTCTTTGAGGCCCTGCTTTAGCAGCACCTTGAAACCTTTCCCTCTAGTCCTTTGGAATCTCGTCCCCTTCAACTTGTGCGTCCTTCACTTTCTGACTCCATTTAGCCCAAAGGCACTGATCTTAGACCTTCAGCGTTGAAGTGAAAGTGATCAAACAACTCTCAAACTCTTTTCTAAATTGAAACCCTAACTAACTGCTAACCCTAAGTTGCTGACGTCATACTTGAATATCTCATCTTTATGGAGCAACTTCTTGTTTAAAGAGCAATTGAATGGTGATTTAGGCATTAATTGATGTTGTGTTGATTTGTTACATTGAATGCCATCTCATTTCAGTATTCATTGAGGAAGTGATATTATTTGCATTGCTATATTGATAAACATTGACTTCATCAATATTTATCGCCATAATTGCTTATATCAGATAGTCTTATGAAGTACTAACCCATTGAATCATAGCTTGCATATATTGGTTTGTTGTTGCTTTGTTCCAGGTAGGTGTTCTTCTTTGGGGCTTCACTTCATTATTGGTTGTTTAGCCGGGATTATCTGTTTTGGTGGTGACCTGTGAAAGGGGAACTTTACCTTTGTCCTTTTAAACTTTTGCCTCTTTAAAACTCCAGGTTACCGGGGACGTCTCCCCTGGGCCTAACCTCCCTAAAGAGAAAGAACCTCCCCATCATGGTGACATTGGGTGGGATAGGTTCCTGTTACGCCAGTTTGGCCTTTTATCTTAGCCATTTGACCTAGCTACAAACTGTGCGATAACAAGCCACTTCTTCCCATAGAATGAGGGACAACCCCTTCTTGGGTCAATATACCCTAAAATCCCAAGAGATAAGGAAATGGAGGGGAATAATGATGTAAAATGGTAAGTATGGTCGGGAACAGTATGATGGCTCATTAAGGGAGTTCCCAATAGCAAACCCATCCCCAAGGAAAACCACTTACTAGGGCACAATGTCAACCACTAGGGTGAAGCAGGGAAAAAGGAATAATGTCCAAGCATTTATCATGAAATCTAGAGCAATCTAAGATACAACATAATCAAATGGATTAAATATTGAAATGATGTTCACCATAATACTGACTTGTACCTCATGGAGCAAGGCCCACTACCTTCCGGAAGCCAGCTGGTGCGATGGATGCCATCTGCAAACCTGTGACCATCTGTGGTGGTGAGTGGGCTTCCCATCTGTGCAAAAGGGTATTGTTGGTCATGTAGTCTCTCGAGTCTCGACACTCCATATCTACAACCTGAGGGCCTCGAGACATAATCTCCTTAGTTATCCACAAAATGGGGATAACAAGGCCCTTCCATGAGAACCTATCTCTGACCTGCCTGTAGGTTTTGAAAAACCCTTGATAGCTTGCTAGTGGGGAGTCATGTACTGCAATCAAAATCTTCTTCCTGAGACCCGATCCTGGCACTAGGTAGACTCGATCTTTGTAGAAGATGACATTGTCAACGACTTTGTACCTGTCGTCCTGTACTTTCCCATCCAAAATCTCACAAGCGAACTTGTCCTTGGAATATTCCACTAACAAGTGGGATTTCCAATATGCTGAAATCTCCATCAAAGAACAAGTTGATGGTCTCCTAGACAATGCATTGGCCACAATGTTCTTCTTACCACCCATCATGTGGCAAGAGGCTTTGTTATCGCGCAATTTGTACTTGTCCCGAAGGGAAAGGCTAAGGAAATGCAAATTGGCGTAACAAGAGGTTATCCTATCACTGTCACCTTAATAAGATACCTCTTTTTGTTTAGGGATGATATCCCAAGGGAGACGTCCCCGATGACCTGGGGATTTGAGAAGGAAAAGGTCAAAATGTCATATAAAGGTATCCCCTCTCTCAAGTCACACTAATCAGAAAATCCCAAGGTTTTAATCAATGAAGCAATGATGTGCTTAGATGTACCTACCCAGAACAAAGCAACAAGAAAACAATATCTTTTGCAACTATAATTTGATGTTAGTGCTTCATAAAACCATGGACTTGTCAATAAAAGCAATAGTTGATGCAAGATGAAGCAAGCAGAAATTTATAACAGCAATGTTTACAAGATAATAGCTTCACAATAAATGCCTTAAAAGAGTTCACAATGACCAAAAATAATAACTCAATAATAACAATGTACTAGCAGTTGTCAGAAGCTAATTAGGCAGTGTATAAATCAACTTTGCAATTACTTTTAAGTGCTTTTATTGCTGTAATAAATGGTTGTATCTCACTTTTGTAACAGCAACAAGTAGGTTAGTAAATTAGTCTACTCTAGGGTTAGGAAAAGTTAGTAGATAGCTTGAGGTAAAAGTTTTAAGAGTTTTTTTCATCAATCAATCAAGTACAAGGCCTAGATCAGTGTCTTTAGGGTTAATGGAGTCACTTTTAGCAGTGGCAATCTTGAAGGAACAAATGATAATGTGAGAGCTAGAGACAAGAAGGTCAATGATTGAGGTGTTGGTAACCCAAGGCCTCAATCACTAAACCCTAAGAGGAAAATGGCCACTAGGAAGTAGGTAACCATAGGCCCTAGTGGTTTTCCTCCTCCTTCGCTCAAGGATGAAGTAAATGACGGCTTGATGAAGCAAGTGATGCTAGGGTGCTGCAATGTCAAGGCTCTAGCACAATGCTTCAAGAGGTAGGGTTTCGAGCATAATCTAGTAGGTGAAAAAGTTGTTAAGACAAGAACAATAACATGTGCTTTGACCTCCTAGGGTTTTAAGCTAGCAATTTCATAATCTTGGAAGAAATGTAAAGTAAATGTACCATAACCATTCAAAATGAAGAAGAATTGCAGAAATTTACTTACATTCACCAAGAATAATCTAGCAATAGGCCTAGTTGAAGACTTTCCACCAAGAAAAATGCCAAAATACACCAAAATTAGCCTCCTTCAAGAAGTGCGCACCAAATTTCAGCCAATAAACCCTGAGTATGGCGCAAATTTCAGACCTCACTTAGTGTGAGTGAAAGATGATGAAAAATACAAGGGCAAAAACCCTTATTTATACAGTGAAAAAGACCTTTAATTTACAAAATTAGGTCAAAAAGGTCGACATGGCCAGTTTACATGTAATATCCAATTTTTTACATAAAATGACAAATTAAACCCTAAATCAAGCAAAAGAGGTGATGTAATGCCCTTCTAGGGTGACGTTGGGCCTCCCAGGTGAAACGTTGGCCTCTAGGAGCAAAACCTTAGGTCTCCCAAGGCCTTTGGGTCAAGCCACACGTGCCACTTGCCACACAACTGCCTCCATAGTGTCCATCAAACGTTGGGTGACGTCATGGGCCTTCCAAGGCCAACATCATAGTGGGAGGGCAAGACCCCCCTTGGTCCAGGCCTGCCAAGTTGTCTCTGGTGGAACGTCCTCCTCTCTCTCCGGTACAAAGCCTCTGATACGTGTCTGCCCCTGGCTGGGGTCTCAACATCCATCTAATGGGCTTTTATCCCTAATGGAGGTCCGAACTAATCATCTCCCCATGTGTACCTGTCCATCGGGTGTGGCCCTGCAACAACAAGTACACCCTCCATGGGCTCATAAGTCACAAGGATCATAGCAATGTCAATCACGTCTAATAATCAAGTTATCTAAACATGTGCATAAAACCCCCCTTTCCCAGACAAGTGCTCAAAGACATTATGTTATTCTACAAGCCAGGTTTTGAGAGGGTTTCAGAAGGTCCTATTGGGCTAATTCTCATTGGATGTGGGATGTTTCCAGGTGAAGACCAATCCAGGTCATGTAAGTGGATGAGGTGGTATGGAGATGTTTGAGCAATGGGTGCAGTGATGAAAGGGAAATGTATGGCTTGCTTGTGGGTGCCTCTGAAGAGGGTGAGTTGCACCTTGTCATGGATGCAAATGTTTCCAAGCCCATTCAATGCCTTTTACCTTTTTATCTTATTGTTTTTTCTTTCAAGAGAATAGTTGGGGGACACTGCCCTGGTGTGCTAACCAGTGGTGACAGTGTTACCCACAAGCATTTCACGGAGATGAGAAGGCTGGCTCGTGATGAGACCCCCTTTCTCTTGGTTATGCCACCAAGAGCCACTACCCTGGCATGGTGATCATCTGAATGGCAAAGTCATACCGCTACATTCCCATGGACCTAATAGATTGGATCATGATGAGACCCCCTATCCTCCAACTAGTTCTTGATTTTATTATTTTACGGGTCCCTCCATTTCTTGCTGAGAAGCCTTTTATTGCTTTCTCAGGGATCCCTGGGCGAAGCATCTAAAGGTTTCATTCCTTTGGCTTTTATCTTTTGCCAGCTACTTTAACCTCTGGGCCTTTAGCCCCTTCTTCCCACAAGGCAAGGTAGAACCCTTTGATAGCTTGGAAAACCCAATGCCCGAACCAATGTAGGGGATAGATGAGAGGGAAAATGATGAAAAGTGATAAGTATGGTGGGAATGCACAATGACCTTTCATGAACCCACCCAGTGGCAACTTAAATCCTAAGGGAACCAACTTGCTAGGGCATCTTGTCATCCCTCCAGGTGTGGACAAGTGGAAAGGCATAAAGTCCAAGCACACGTCAGAAGCAAAAAGAATTAAATGCATATCTTCAAATGTTTTGAGAATCAAAGTGACACATACCATGATACCCAGACTCATTACCTCGTGGAGCAAGACCCACTGTTGCTGAAGGACTAGTTCGATGGGATGGACGTTGTTGTTGCTGACAAGGTGGAGGCGCTAAAGAAGAAAGATGGGCCCTCCAGGGCCAGGCTCAAGTCAATATGGCTCTCGGTACTCCATGTCTAGGACCCGTGAGCCTCGAGACATAATCTCCTTAGTTATCCCTAGGCTAGGGGATAACATGCTCCACTATCCACAATCCATCTGATATCACCTCCAAATCCTTCGCTACCGACACTGGAAACTAGGGTAACCAGAGAAAATTCCATGTCATACTTGGAAGCAAAGTCCTCCATGGTTGTTGTAGCAGTTGTCTCAGGCCCCTCTGGTTCCTTCTTCTTCTTCTTCCTCTCAGGACAATGAGAAGCAAGGTGCCCCAACTGGTTACAACAATAACATCTAACTTTACTCAAGTCCCTCCCAGAACTTCCTTTCTTCTTGCTCTTTGCAGTAAGAGCAACATTCTCATCAGCTCCATCTGTCTTCTGTCCATTGCTCTAAGATCCTTCCCGGATCTCCTCCTGAGTGAAATCGTCCCACAATCTGCTCCAATCTAGAAGATGTTCACGACCCACCACACACTTCACGAAGACTTCCCATTCTTTGGTGAATCTTTTCAAGGCTATCCTCACCAACTCTGAATCCAATATGACCTCTCCAACAGAAGCCAACTCATCTTTCACTTGAGCTACTCGGGTAAGATAAGAAGAAACACTCTCCTCCTTACCCATCTTGGTATCATGCAGCTTAGCCTTCAAGGCCATCTTCCAGTTCTCATTCTTCACCTCAAATAAGTTCTTAAGTGCATCCCACATCTCTTTGGATGTCTTCTTCTCAGCCAAGTGTGGGATAAGGTGATCCTTCACCCCATCCAGAATAATCCTCTGAGCTTTGGCCTCCTTGACCTCATGCAAATCCAAAGAAACAGGATCTGTTGCAGAAACCACAAGAACAGAACTGACATAGTTCAAAATCTTGTTCTCCTTGAGAACAACTGACATCCGGACCTTCCACTGCAAATAGTTGGAAATGCCATCCAACCGATCCTCAAATCTAATGCATGCAGTCGTATTCCCTGTCACAACTCAAGGAAAACAATCACAAATTTTCCCTTTTCAACACTTGCCCAAAAATCTCACTGTTCACTGTCACTTAGAGACCAAGCTCTAATACCATGTAAATTTTTAATGACAAAAACAAACAAGCTAATATTATGTCATACACTTAGCAACCTAAAGATAACTGTCTTGCATGAACTCTAATATGTCTAAAACCCACATTCAGAAATTTCCATAAACAGAAATAGACATTGCTAAGTAATTATGCAGCGGAAATAAACACAATGAACAACATTCAATCACCCATGAATAACTTAGAAATTTAGGCAAATGTCAGGGAAAACCCCAATGTGGGGAAACCCAAAGAGAGAGAGATTGTATTAGTTTTAGGAAAGATTTATCAGCAACCACAGTACATTTCCAGCCAAGAGAAAAACCACTTACAGCACAAAACAGTCCCACCAAAATTTTTCCTCGTAATTCGTGCCACAATCCGTACAGCTGTATGGATTTGTTGAAACAACACATCAGGAAAAGTGCCCACAACAGACTGTCGTACCTTGTTGTCCATACGGTCGACCCCCTTCAGAAAACACAAAAAAATGCCTCGAAAATTGTGCCACCTCTTGCCTCGATTTTCGTGCCAATGTTTGTTGTTGTACGCCCTGTACAGATCCGTACAGTACGGCCTGTCTAGAAATTAAATCAGCAGCACTCCAAAACAGAAAATCCCTCCTTGGGATTTGCGCCCATGTTCTCTTGGGAAATGTTCCAACTCTTGCTACTCACTTTCCTCTCCAAACTCTCTTCAGAAATCTCTCTTTTTCTCAATGTGTCTTGCACACTACCCAATGCATTCTTTTATAAATCTGAAAATGACAATTTCCCTCCAAAGTGTCTTTTCACCTTCCCCAACCCTAAATTCAAAGGCCAAGATCTAATCTTGCCTATTGCAAGATCAAGGGTCATGATTCATTCCCTCCAAAATGAATCACTTAAATTATTAAAGTACATTTAACTTTATTACATAAGTGCACTTTATGAAATAAAGTCACCTTAAAATTAGAAGGTACACTTTATTAAAAAGTCACTTTAATAAAAGAACCACCTTACAACTTTATAAAAACCCATTACAAAGTTAAGTGCCTACTAGTGTCAACATAAGATAACATCTGCATACAAGACAAAACATGCGGAGTACCTCCCGAGCTAAAGAGCTAACAGTCTGAAGTGCTCGCCTCAATACCAATGAAGCATCAATGAATTTGTGGGTGGCCCCACCATCGTTGTCCCTAAATAGTCCCTCTAATCCAGAGGGTGTCGTACCTGGGAATACCAGAAAGGGTCACTATGACTCCTCCCTTTGTCGGTGCCCGTATGTTAGCCTTTTCATGAGGCTATGGTACACCAGTGGTTGGGCACCTATCGGTGTCTGTGGTCTCCGTGGAGGTTGCTCCTTCGCTTGTGATGGCTCCTCCTCTGAGCTAGTGGATCCACTGTCATGTTCCCCCTCATCACTATCCACATTGTCTGTTGCTACCTCAATATAATGGATCTCTCCCTTGCCCATGCACCTGTGGCATGGAACCCAAGGGTCCTTGCAGGTGAAGCAGAGCTTCTTCCTCATAATCTCTCGCCTCGTCTCATCATCCAACTTCTCCTTGCCCTTCCATTCTCTCTGGAATGGCTTCCTGTCTCTATCCTTCTATGGCACAAAGGGTTTGGAGAAAATTTTAGTTTTTGGCACTGTTAAGACTAAATTTGACACCCTAGGCTTTAGGTCGATTGTAGGTTGAGGGAATCAAACTAGGCATAATTCAGGGGTGGATCCTAAGGTCACGAATGATAATACCCCTCTCGTTTTGAGTTGGTCCGTGCCAACCACAGGGAGGCTACCCTAAGGCGTGCTGCTTGATGGATGAAATCTAACCTGCAAAAACACAAATCAGCAAGCACAAAATGGTTTTGGAATGAGGGTTAGATAACCTCACCCAAAACTTGCATAAAAATTGATTTTAGATAAATTTTAGTGGAAAACCCTAAGCAGAGCAAACCAATAGAATGCAAAAAGAAAGAAATCAGCAAGAAAAGAACACTTCAATGGTGCCAAATCGACCCCCGGTGAAGAATGAGCTTCAAGAAACCTGCAATTTGTCAGAAATCCAATGCAACAACAAAAATCTAGGCCAAAATCAACACATAAGACTCTTTAGTCATGTCTAATCAGAGGAATGGCTCCATCACAAGAAAAGCCATGAACTGTTACAATGATCTCCAAGAATCTGAGAATCTGAAGCTAGAATGAGAGATAGAATAGAATGGGAGAGTAGTAATGCCCCTGCAATAGAGTGATCAAACTGTAAACTGTGGAAGAATGGTGCATATATACCTGACTGCATGAAGAATTCACCCTAATGTTTCCAAACTAGGACAAAAACTAGCCAATATCCCTCACCCATGTGTCAATCTGTCCATCTGCCATGTGTCAATGCATAAAAACTTGCTAAAACTGGTTTAGCGCACCTTTCCCAAGCAATCTGGCCAAATTTGAAGGTTATCCGAAGGAGAATGGAGGTCGAATGGGTCAAAATTGGTTAAGGTATGGAGAAATTGTGGCCAAAAAGGTAAGAGGGGCGCACCTCATGGAGAGAAATAGGGCGTGTTGACTACCTCTTCAACTAGGGGGTCAACTCCATGTACCATGAAGATATGCATCATTAGATGCAAACATGTTGAAGACTTTTTGGTTCTACAGGGCATTTTTTGCTCCAGCACACAGTTTTGTAAGCGGGATTACCGCACCCCTGCGTGGGTTTATAATGTAATAGGTCTACATAGATCATGTTAGGTCAGTTGCCTTAGGGTTTCTTCATTAGGAGAGTTCCTTTTGCTAAGTGTTTTTTATTCTCAGGAGGTTAATGTGGCCTAACCAGCCTGGTTAATCTCCCTTGAGTTTTTCACTCCCACCCAATAAATCTTCCAAAGTGGTGAAAGGCGTTCTAATAAAGTCATTCCTAGGTAGCTAGTGTTTAGGAATGTTGTAAATGACCATGTAAGATAGCACGTGAAATTTCGCGGAATTCCGTCAAGTATAGCTAGGTTTTTTTTTAGGTTCCGAATTAATTATTTAATTAATTAATTATTTAATTAATTAATTAAATCCGGGTATTTAATGTAAAACTTAGGTCCCTGTTATCGCTCAATTTGTAGTTTAGGTCAGGTAGCTGAAAGGTAAGGACCAAACTGGCGTAACAGGAGCTTCCCCACCCACTATCACCTCGATGGGGGGCTCTTTCTATTTAGGGTGGCTAAACCCAAGGGAGACGTCCCTGGCAATCTGGGGTTTTGAAAGGCAAAGGGTTAAAGGATCAAGGTAAGTTTTCCCTTTCATAGATTACCGCCAAGAAGATAGTCAAGATGAAGATAAACCATAGAAGGGGCACCTGTTTGCGAGACAAGGCAACAATAAAACTAATGCACGCAAATAGTGGTTAGCACTTCAAAGATTAATGACTATCAACATTTAATGTACATGAGCATAAATAGCAGTAATTATTGACGAAGTCAATGATTGCAAAAAATGACTATGGCTTATAATATTACTTCTCAATAAACACTGGAAATGATATAACATTCAATGTATATAATCAATCTTTGAATTAACACCATGCATCAAATATCATTAAATGCTCATTCAAGACAAGAGTGTTGCGTCAAGCTTACTAGAGGTGACGTCAGCGTTTTTCTAGGGTTAGTTTTATAGACAAAGAGATCAACGTTTTGCAAATAGGCCAATGGAATTTATCAATACATCAATGTATATCATTATATGACTAAGCCACAACGCTTTTAATCAACTAAAGGTTCAAATAAGGCATGACGTCATCTTTTATCTAGGGTTAAGAGACGTTAGGGTTAGTTAGGGTTTCAAATTTAAGAGGTTTGAAGAAGTTGTTTTAGCACAATGAGCTCAACGTTGGAGAGATAGACTAGTGCCTTAGGGTATTATGGAGTTAGAAGCAAAGGCTAGGTCTCGGGAGGATCTAAATTCAAAGACAAGAGAGTTAGGCTCTATGGTGCTGCAATGGCAGGGCCCTAGAGTCAAAACCCTAAGGGGAGGAGGCTCATTCCGGTGTTGCTTAAGCAAGGCCTCATGCTCCTCCCTCTTTCTTTAAAAATCCTTGGCAAAACGGCTAGCTTCAAAACATAAATCTAAGGGTGAAAAGTGTTGCAAGAGCAAGGCCCTTCAAACCCTAAAAGTCAAAACCCTAGGTGTAGAATTAACTAGGCCTAGGACGTCTTCTTTCTTCAACTTATGTTCAAAAGCTAACTCAGAAAAAGGGGAACTAGTGTAGCAACGGCTAGGCTATATCCTCCTTAATCAATGGCTAAAACAAGTTTTCTATCATGGGGACATATAGCAAGGACCTACTTGTGTGCTTGCTACCTAGGGTTTCAATGATTAAGCAAAATATTAACAATGTAACAATAAATGCAAGAGATTTAACCTACAACCATTCATTTAAGAAGTTTTGCATGAGAAATACACTTACAAATCATGAAGAGCTTATCAAACCCTAGTTGTAAAACCTTCCAATGATAGAAAACACCATAACAATGCCAAGAATGATCCTCCACAAGAGTTGCGCCTCACTTCCAAGAGCAAAAATCCCAAGACCAAGACTAAAAATGATTCTCTCACAAAAGAGTGAGTTGTGTTATCATGTGAAAATGAGAGGCAACGTCCTCTATTTATATCATCCTAATGACCTTTAATTAGAAAATAGGTCATTTAAAATAGCCGACAAGGGTGACTTAACAATATTACACTGTTTTTTACATTAAATGCTAAAAATGTCACAATATGAGCTCAAAAAGGAGACGTCAGGCCCCTCTGAGGGAGACGTTGGCCCTTTTTGGGCAAGATCAGCATCCAGGAAGCAGAACGTTGGCCCTTCTAGGGCTTCTCCAAGCTGCCACATGTGCCAAATGACCCCAGCACACTGCCACACGCTCCAGAAAAACGTCCAGCTGCCTCAGGTGACGTCCTGTCCATCAAAAGCGATCGTCCCATCTGCAGTGGGTGATCCCCTCTAGGCCGGGCTCTGCCAAGGTGTCCTGGTGGAATGTCCTTCTGTCTTCTTTGTGCAAAGGCTCATCACAACGTTGTCCTGTCTCTGCCATCCCAGCAACCATCTGATGGGCTCTTCAACCCCATGGAGGTCCGAGCTAATCATATCCCCATGTGTACCGATCCACTGGTACCTGTCCGCCGCGTATGGTCTTGCACATCAAAAACTACGCCCTCCATGGGCTCATCAGTCCTCGGGATCATAGCAATGTTAATCACATTTCATCATTAAATTTATCAAATACATGCATGAAATCCCTAACATATCATCTAAGAGCTCAAAGACATTACACATATCTACTATACAAAGCTGAAGAAACCGACAGAATAACCTATTGGGCTAATACCCACAAGAAAAGGAACGTTTCCTCAGAAGATCATTCAAGCCATGTATACGAAGTGGTATGGTCTAGGGATGTCCAGTCATAGTAAGACCAGGGGTAGGTATTGTCTGTGGGTGCCTCTGTAGGAGGTGAGTTGTACCCATCATGGATGCATTTTTTCCAAGCCCCTTTATTTGCCTTTATTTTTCATTTATTGCTTTTCTTTCTTTTTTACTTCAAGGTCTGACCAGAGGACACTGCCTTGGCGTGGTGACCAAAGCTGACAGTGTTACCCACTGGTATCTTCGCAGAGATGATAAGGCTGGCTCATGATGAGACCCCCTTTCCCTTGGCCATGCAACCAAAGGTCACTGCCCTGGCGTGGTGACCAAATAATGGCAATGTCATACTGCTGGATACCTATGAACATAATGGGCCGGCTCGTGATGAGACCTCCCATCCTCTTGGTTAGGTCTTGTTTTGTCATTTTCTTAGGGTCCCTTTAGGTTCTTATCGAGAGGCCTTTTATTGCCTTCTCGGGGATCCCTGGGCGAAGCATCTCTAGGTTTCATTTCTTATGGCTTTTATCTTTTACCAGCTACTTTTACCCCCTGGGCCTTTAGCCCCTTCTCCCCACAAGACAAAGTGTAACCCTCAAAAGGTCATCCTAATGGTCGGACTAGGGGAATGGGATGGATGTGTGGGAGATAAGATGAAAAATAATAGAATGGTGGGAGCGGACGATGGCTCTGCAAATCCCCCTTGGTGGCTAACCAAAACCCATGAATACAAGCTTGCTAAGTCACCCCATTAATCACCCCAACGATGGTCAAGTGGATTAGTGTAAGATTCAAGCAGTCATCAGAAATGAAAGGAACCTAATGCATATATAAGGTTATAACGATCAAACATGACACATACCATGATACCTTGGACCAATTACCTCATGGAGCAAGAGTCCTCTCTGATGCAAGCCCAAGTCGATGGTGATGGAAGTTGTTGCTGCTAACAGGACAAGTCTGGCGAAGAAGAAGAAGGATGGGCCCTCCAGGGCCATGCTCAAGTCAATCTCGCTCTCGGTACTCCATGTCTAGGACCTGTGGGCCTCGAGACATGATCTCCTAGTTATCCCTAGATATCGGGGATAACAGTCCCGGGATCTTTGATAGGGGTATTTGTACTCAAAAGAAAGCTAATGAGACCCCCTACACCCATGGACCAAGTTTCAACTCAGTCGGACAAGTTTTGCTAGGTTGTTTGTCCACTTTAGGAGTTTTTCGAAAAATGGCGGTTTTAATTGCCAAACCCAGAACATGGGAAAATGTAAATTTTGTAATAATGGACCAAATTAAGTGAAGTAAAGGTGAAAATAATGTTGAGAGGGCCCCACCTAAACTACCCCTACCTATCCTAACCCTTTACCTACCTTTTAAACCCCCATTTAATTTTTACTTAACTTTTAATTTATTCCCATATGAGGAATATGTCCCTCTTCTCCCACTTAAAGTTAATAACTCACTTAATTAATTAGTGGGTCCCCTCTCCACCAATCACTCACTTTTGAGGAATGTTCCAATACATTCCCAACACACTTCCACATCCAACCACACTCCTCCCTCAACTCTCACGGTTTCCTCTTCTCCCCTCACGCCCTTCCTTTCCTAACTCACGCTTTCTTTTATTAAAAAGTGGAGAAAGCTCATATAGAGATGGAAACATCTCTCTTCAAAGCATGCAACTCTCCTTTAATTGGTACGTGGGCCTCCTCATGCCTAATACGCCTCCCTCACTTGCCAAGTACACATCATTTCCCTTGTTTTCTCACCCATCCAACTCTTTGACATGCCATTTCCCCTCACCCTAAAATCCTATCATCTCATTGGTAGCTTTTCTCATTGAGTTGTCTTCACCTTTGGATCTTTGACAAGTGTTGAAGATCCAAGAGGGGTCTCCTTAGCTTCTCAAGCTATTTAAAAGACCTCTCACTCCCTCATTCTTCACCTTTCATTACAGTATTGTTATGCTACCGAATTCTTCCCATCTCTCTCTCTCTCTCTCTCTCTCTCTCTCTCTCTCTCACACATTGCTTCACTGGTTTCGGTTCTTGAAGAGCTTGTAGCAGCATTGATGCTACAACCTCTTTCCATTTAATAATACAGAAACTGCTTTGGAGGATACAGTGGCGTTCAAGATTAGTCTGGATTTGCCACTCATTGTGAGGTGATATCATTCTGAATCTTTATGTGTTTTGGTAAATAGTTGCTCAAGTAAATTAGTTTACTAGGCTAGGTGAGGCAATAGTGTAGTTGGCCACCTATATATTTGTGCATGCTTATATAATAGAAACTATGTTGTATTGTCTATGCATGCAGGATATTATCTGTTGTTCCATCTCACTTCTGGTTTAAGTTTTGCAGGTCACCTCTATGAAGTTGTTGGGATAGCTTCAAGGACGAACGTACCCTCATCTTCGCTTACGCTTCACTAGCATTCTCTGTCCCTCTTCCTCATTCTTTCAGATTCGGTTTTTGGTATCTAACATGCTTAGATTGGTCGCTTAATAAATACAATTTTCTGGTTTTTGTATGCACAAAATTTCTGCCTAAAAACAAAAATTTCGTAACTTTGTTGAGTGTGTTGCAGCTCAAATCAGCAAGTAATGGCTTGCCGATTTTTGCAGGTTCTTACCAGGACAAGAGGACATGCTACCCAATTTTCATACACAACACACCCTCAAAACAACTCCTTGAAGTGGTAACAGTTTCTCATCTTTCTTTTTTCTCTAAAATATTGTAAACGCAACCCCAAAGGAGTTGTACCCAAGCGGCTTGCTTTCCTTTCCTTCAGTCTTTACTTTGCAAGTTTAGATTAGTTTTCTTTTCTGTCTTTCCTTGCAAGCTTAGCTAGATTAGTTGTGATTTCTACATACATGCTTAACTTAAAATAATCTAGAGTAGATCTCACACTTAACACGTGCTAGCTTAGAGCCCGTGGTGGCTTAAATTAAATCTCTATTTTCCGTTGCATGCAAGTTTCAGTTTATCTAATATTTATCTTACACATGCGCATGCTAACACTGGTTTCATAAAGGCATAAAGTAATCATCTGTTACAATTCCGCAAGTTACTTTCAGTTCTTACACCTCACATGTGCAATCTAATAAACTAAGAACTCAATCGTTAATTCTGGTTTGGGTCCCCAAGGCCTTTTCCGGAAACTAAATTTTAACTTGCAATTCATCGTTTAAAGGCATCAGCCTGCTTATCTTTCAGTTTCAGTATTTTGGCAATCCTCTGTTGAGCAAGCTACAAGCACTCAATCACACTTCGCAATATTTAGCTCATAGGTCTAAAATTTATTAATTAGACTTAATAGGACACCATAATTCGCCATTTTTGCCACTTAAAAACTGGGGTTTTGAGGAAAGCCACGGAAAGATTTTTCGGAGTACTCGGCCTTAGGGTTGACCTGTGAAGCTAGGGTAGGCCTCGTTGCCTCACTTCTTGAGCATTCGGCAACCACTTGGTAATAGGGGGAGGAGAGTTTTTGGGTTGACACCTAGATAGGGCTAAAATTAATCTCACACTTAATCACTTAACTTAATTTTCAATCTACAACATCAGCAATACAGTTACACACTTGCAAACTCACTGGTCTCACTGTCTTTCAATCTACATTCATATGCAAGTTAATTTATCTGTTGTAGAATAAATATTTAAGTGGGTATATCTTTGTCATCTGGAACTTACTTTACATTTGCAAGATTTCATCTATTTTGTTCCTATATCTATGGTGTGATCCTTCAAGAAGTGCGCATCCACTTGGAGGCATTCTCTTGATTGGGTCTTGAGTGCTTTGCGTCTCTTGGCCATTGAAAAGCAGTCCAACGGAAATCTATCTATTGTGAGCATGCTTGGCTTGTTGTGTTGATGGTTGTTCATCTTTGAATATCTTTAATTCTTGCACATGCGAGTAAACTTGTTAGCATATTGTATATCTTGTATCTAGTCTTAATCTATGTATCTGATATATTCTTTGTGTCAAGTTGTATCTATCTTGTTGTAATCTTGTAATACTTTGTAACTTGTAATTATCTTGTAACGAACATCCCCTTAACTTAGTTGACCCCATTGCCCAATCTTAGGCACTAGTCTTAGTTGCCCTACGAAAAGGTCTGACTCTCATACTTAGATAGTTGCATCCTGCATTTGCTGATTGATATCTTAGGCTAGATTCCCCCTGACCTTTTAACCAATTAAAACCAACTCCTAGAACATTAAAACTCTTAATCTCATCTAGTTACTAGGGTCTAGCCCCCTTGGCTTCCCTAGGAGTGAGCCTAGACGAAAGAGGTTCAAGTCAAAGTGACAGCGTGGACTTTGAACCTAGGCATTGTGCCTCCGAGGACACACTAAGTGAGCAGGACTTAGCTCACGTTTGCAAGTGTGTATAAGGACGACAACAGGGCGCATGAGTGATAGAATGGAAGGAAAGGGAGAAAAGGAAAAAGTGGAAAGCTAAAGCAGGAAAAGTGGAAACTTGGGAAAGGGAAAAAGTGGAAAGCTAAAGCAGGAAAAGTGGAAAGTTGGGAAAGGAAAAAGATAAAAGTTAAAGGCTAAAAGCTAAAAGCTAAAGCTAAAGTAGAAAGGAGACAACTCGTCCAATTTAACTTTTTGACTTGCTTTAGAATGCTTTATAACTTTGGGAAACTTCTTTATTTTATCCAGTTTTCATTTAGCAAGTGTTGGGCGCCTTAGTCGGCCCAGTTTTAGGAGGAAAAAGGACCCAGATTTAGGCGTGTGGGCCCCACATGGGTTGCCATGTCATCACCTGTGCCACCTCATCACCCAGAAAAGCAAGTTGTCCAAATACCATCAAGTTTATACTCATTGGAAGCAGAATTGGACAAGGAGTAAGAATATGTTGTCAAATAACTGATGTGAGGGGTCAATAAGATCCTCGTGGGCAAGAAGTGTCCCATAATGCTGCAAGTATCTCATACTCAAACCTGGAACTGAAATCTCATCCTGTGATAACTCAGAAATCACTGAAACAAGCTCTGAACTCAACACCTGTAAGAAACCATCCTCTAACTGAGCAAAACAAGAATCATTGTGCCTGGTGTTACCACCCAAAGTTGCACATGGATGGACTTGCAGTTGAGCCGCCAAAGATGAACAAGCTATTGTTCAAATTCAGAGTTCAGAAGTCCAACCATGCCCCATGGTCCCTTGTACATTCTTCAAATTTTCGTATTTCCATAACCCTATTGGGAATTGTAATAGATGAGCTAGTATGATGAACTTTGTAAAAGGTCTTGGCCACTTAAGACCCACTCTCCAATGCATTTACTCTGGGGTGTTTTTTTTATCTACCAGTTATAAGTTGTTTACAGCGGCTTATGATTGTTGGGTTTTTTCACTCGTTTCTAGCTGGAGTATTTGTATTAGTGTCTGGGCCTTAAAGTGATGCCTGAGCCTAGTGTCTAATGTATATTACCATACTAGTCATCAATTTTGAGTCACATGGAAATACGCTAAGTCCCCCTTAGGTTTTTTTTAATGTTTTCGGATAATACAAAATTTCCCACAAAACGGGATATTTTAATTGTAATAGATGAATAATTTAAAAGAAGTGGTACTAGAAGGCATCATATGCCTTAGGGGTATTCATTTTCCGTCTCAAAATACCCACTTTACCCAAAGACCACCTTTCGAGAGAAAAATAATCGTTTTTAATCATTAAAAAATTAATTTCTCTCGAAATTAGCCAAATAAAAGACAATTAAAAGGAAAATCAGGATACCTTAAAATAAGGAAACATGTCTCCCACATGTTCCTTTTGTCTTGAGTCTTAAAGAGAGTTGTTGGATCTTTCCTAAAATGAGAAATCACTTATCCTTGAGTCGACTTGAGTCTAGCCATCATTTCCATTTTCAGTAAAGCGCTTTTCTATTTGTTTCCATTTCCACTTAAGGCAAGTCGCGTGAACCAACTCACACGCTTTTCGAGAATAAGAAACATCCATCGTTTTCTTTCACCACTAGACTTAACTCGTCTTTTTTGCTTTTACCACTCATCATCCACCTAAACCTTTCCCATCTTTTTGCTTTCACAAGTCGCCATTCACTCAAGGATGACTCGTCTTCTCATTTAGGAAACCCTAACCATTCACTTGGCTATTTAATAGAGGCGACCTACCTCTTGTATGTAGTTGGAGTTTTGGGAAGACACGCTGTCATTGTATTGTATCATACTTTTGCTATTGAGATTGAATAAAAGGCTTTGGAGGTCTATGAAGGAGTGTTCCAATGTGTGAATGTCAATTGTTGATGGTGCTACATTCATGAGGTGATATTATTTGAGTTATTTGCATGTTGCTTTGTTAAATCTAGCTTAAGAAGAATATTGTTATTCCATAGGGTTGAATTTGTCAKCTTGGTTGCATGTGCAAATTCTACAATTCATTTGCTTGAGAATCTCTTTCATTTCATAAAGGTTTCGGTTGACTAATATGTTTTGCATGAGATCTCTTGTAGGTGTTTCCAAACATTTAACAAGTTGATGCAGGTATTCTTGGATTAAAACATCTCATTTTGCTTGGAGATGTGGATGGGTTTGGTTACAATTTCCGCCAGCTCCAAGATCTAAGAAGCAACATAGTTCCTCTTCACTATTTTTAAGACTCCATTGCCCAAGTCCTCTTTCTCAACGAGTTATATCTTCCTCTCTTACTCAAAAATTTCTTCAAAATTTCTTTTCCTTTGGTTACTAGTTTGCATGCAAGGAAGTATTTGATTCATTAACAATAAATTCAATCCTAAATCTATTGCATGCATGTGTTAAGATTAGATCTAAAGCTTAATTGAAAAAATATCATCTTTTATCTAGATCTAGTCCATCTTTGCCTTGTTTTAGCTATTATTTCATAGTAGGATCTCGAGGCTAGTAATAGGCAAATTTGTTTGAGCTTTCAAATCATTTATTCGGCAATTATAGAGTGTTTTACTTGCTGATTTTAAATCAGCCCAAAAGATCCTAAGGAGGCTAGCTTTCTAGCTCTCACTCCTTAGTTACTTTGCTTGCTTTAGCCTAGATTTACTTCGTTAATTTTTGCATATTTTTTTGAGTTGACCAAAGACACTTACCAAAGTGTTTTTGGCCATCTCTCAAGCTAATAACTTGTTGTTTTCACGCAGAAGTAACAGGTACAAGGGGAGGCTCCGCCCAAGTTTCTAGGATTGAACCTTTTTCAGAAGCCCCCAGAGTTGTGGGGAACCTCTTAGATCAATTTTTTACTTTAAAAAAACATTGTAAGCCTTGGTCTTGCACTTTAAAAGATCAAGAGCATTCCCAAAAAGAAAGTAGTGTACAAGTTGAATAAGTTTGCGAGCCACAAAGCTCGTGTTTTCTTCGTTTCCCCCACCCTAAGGGGAGACAGGTGTTGGTGTCCTTTTTTGGATTTGGGGTTGTTTCCCATTTTGTTCAATTAGCATTTTCAGTTATACTTGCATAAAAGATAAAAAGAACTCACATCATTAAATTTAAACTCTAAAAAATCAACCACAACAATCTTAGAATAGTTCCATTTTGTAGAATACTAATTGCTAGACTAGTTCCTTTTTGCAATTATTTGAATAAACCTTAGTTACTCAACCACGGATGCAAGCCCGTTGCTACTTTCAAGTGGTATTCGGTGACCTAGAAATGGACCTGAGTAACGCATGCTAGTTTTAATTAGGGAAATCTGCCTTATTGTGTTATACGTCTAAGGCCTTTACATCTGGGTGGAGTGTGTTAAGTCAGGGAGGATACTCATTAATGAGATCTGTTCTCTCCTTTGTTGGACCTATGGCACACCCAGTCAGCATGTCTATAAGATTGTTGAATAGCGAGTAAGGTAGGCCAAATACACTCTGCACACAAAGAGTGGGGACCCCGACTTTAATCCCCACTTCACAGTTTCAAGACTTACTTAATATTCCCAAATCCCGTAATAAAATACTCAAGATAAAATAAACGCGACATTATTCAAAACATCACATTTACTTTTCCTGCACTGGTCTTTACTTTCATCTATCTGATTGGATTATTTTACTTCAAAGCATTTACTATTCAAATCATCTATATTTGGAGTATGTTATAAATGTGAATGACTCTTTGCATGTTGCATACTCTCTCCTATACTCGGCAATATCCTTTGCCTGTGTAGGTTGCCTCTATGCTATCGATTGTTGTGTTGCTACTGGAGGTGCCCTCTAGAAGCTGGGGAACAATGGCCTGGGAATCCTACTTGAAGGAGTGTATGTGCGAGTAGGCGAATGGGGTCTACAGTCTGCCCCTGAGTTCCCCTGCGCTGCATGTGGGGCTTGTGTGCCCAGTGTGCTTCCCGTAGCCAATATATCAGCCATCTGTGACAAGGACTGAGTCATGGCCTGCTAACTGATCACCAAATTGCTAATAACTTGCATGAAAGTTGCATCTGGGTCCATGGGTGCTTTGCCACTGCCTTCTAGCCTCTCAAACATGTCTCCCATCATCCTCTCTACCTCACACTCTACCTCATGCTCTGCCCTTCTCTCTGCTTCCCTTTGCGCCTCTTCCTCTTCCTCTGAACTGGGAGGAAAGGGGGTAAAATCTGGCCTAGGTCTCCTCTCACTGGGTTTGTTGTAAGTGACATATTCGTCACCTACGTGCTCACGGCCCTCTAGGTTCTCTGACAAACTCATTAGCTTTAGTCACAGGCTGGCAGGACTAAAGCTCTAATACCACTGTAATATCCCTAATTCTGCAGACCGGAATATGTGCCTCCACTGATAATTATGTGTTGCTAGACTGATACACTTTGGGATTCTGGATGCATTTAGTGATTGGTTTTAACGTGCGTGGTAATTTTGCATGTGATTACAGTTGTTTAACAGTATAAAAGCAAGTACGCAAATAATGACACAGAACAACTGCAACAATGTATTATGAAAATGACTGGGTACAATGTCACGTGCGGCTAAGTAAAATAAATCTCTCGACTAGATCATAGACAAAAGGATCTTAGCCGGAACACAAAAGCAAACTAAAACAAATGATACCCAATAATAAAAGAATGTTGTTGGATCAATGGATGAGTTGTAGGATATGCTGCATGCTACGGCAACTGCTGCAAGACTGGAAAGTTCGCCCTGGTGGCTAAACTCCTCGGATCTTCCTGGAAACTGTCTCAAATAGTGCGCCCTGACCTCATGCACACTCTCGGTGGCTGACCAACTAAAGATCGATCCTCTGACAATCTGTACAGACCCCGGATGGATCCCCCTGGGGGAATGCGCCCCAGCTGTTGCCGGCAACTGCGCCCTAGAGATTCCACCGGCATAATCGCGTTGTAAGGGTCTCAAACTGAGTGCCCTAGGCTCCTCTGAAATGGGTCGAAAGGATTTCCCTAGATCTCATTTGATGATTGTTATCCCCGATTTCATGGGATAACTAGGAGATCATGTCTCGAGGCCCACAAGTCCTAACATGGAGTACCGAGAGCAGGATTGACCTGAGCATGGCCCTGGAGGGCCCATCCTTCTTCTTCGCCAGACTTGTCCTGTCAGCAACAGCAGCTTCCATCACCATCGGCCTGGACTTGCATCAGAGAAGACTCTTGCTTCATGAGGTAATTGGTCCAGGTATCATGGTATGTGTCATGTTTGATCATTATAACCTTCTTATATATGCATTAGATTCCTTACATTTCTGATAACTGCTTGGATCTTACACTAACCCACTTGACCATTGTTTTGAGGATTAATGGGGTGACCTAGCAAGCTTGTATTCATGGGTTTTGGTTGGCCACCAGGGGGGATTTGAAGAGCCATCGTCCGCTCCCACCATACTATCACTTTACATCTTATCTCCCATACATCCATCCCTTTCCCCTAGTCCGGGCATTAGGATGACCTACTTGAGGGGTTACACTTCGTCCTGTGGGAAGAAGGGGCTAAAGGCTCAGGGGGTAAAAGCAGCTGGTAAAAGATAAAAGCCATAGGAAATAAAACCTAGAGATGCTTCGCCCAGGTATCCCCGAGAAGGCAATAAAAGGCCTCTCGATAAGAAACAAAAGGGACCCGAAGAAAAATAACAAAACAAGACCTAACCAAGAGGATGGGAGGTCTCATCACGAGCCGGCCCATTATGTTCATAGGTATCTAGTAGTATGACATTGCCATTATCTGGTCACCACGCCAGGGCAATGACCTTTGGTTGCATGGCCAAGGGAAAGGGGGTCTCATCACGAGCCAGCCTTATCATTTCTGCGAAAATACCAGTGGGTAACACTGTCAGCTCTGGTCACCACGCCAAGGCAGTGTCCTCTGGTCAGACCTTGAAGTAAAAAAGAAAGAAAAGGCAATAAATAAAGAATAAAGGCAATAAAGGGGCTTGGAAAAAAGTGCATCCATGACGGGTACAGCTCACCTCCTACAAAGGCACCCATGGACAATACCTACCCCTAGTCTTCACTATGACTGGACATCCTTAGACCATATCACTTCATGTACATGGCTTGAATGATCTTGGGTGGAAACTTTCCTCTTCTTATGGATACCAACCCAATAGGTTGTTCTGTCTATTTCTTCAACTTTGTATTGTAGGTCAGTGTAATGTCTTTGAGCTATTAGATGATATGCTAGGGATTTTATGCATGTATTTGATAAATTTAATGATGAAATATGATTGACATTGCTATGATCCCGAGGACTGATGAGCCCATGGAGGGCGTAGTTTTTGATGTGCAGGACCATGCCCGACGGACAGGTACCAGTGGACCGGTACACATGGGGATATGATCAGCTCGGACCTCCATGGGGCTGAAGAGCCCACCAGATGGTTGCTAGGATGGCAAAGACAGGACAACGTTATGATGAGCCTTTGCACGAGAAGAAAGAAGGATGTTCCACCCAGGACACTTTGGCAGAGCTCGGCCTAGGGGGAATCACCCACTGCAGATGGAACGTTTGCCTTTGATGGATAGGACGTCACCCAGGAAAGTAGGACGTTATTCTGAGCGTGTGGCAGTGTGATGAGGTTGTTTGGCACGTGTGGCAGCTTGGAGGGGCCCTAGAAGGGCCAACATCTGGTCTCTGGATGCTGGATATGCCCAAAAAGGGCCAACGTCTCCCTCAGAAGGGCTTGACGTCCCTCTCTTTGCTCATATTATGTCATTTTTCTAGCAGTTAATGTAAAAACAGTGTAAATTTTGTAGTCAGCCTTGTCGGTTGTTTTAATGACCTAAATTTTAATTGAAAGGTCATGGATTGGTATAAATAGAGGACGTTTTTCCTCATTTTGGACATAACACAACTCACTCTCTTGTGAGAGATTATCTTTTAGTCTTTTTCTTGGTATTTTTGGTGTTGGAAGTGAGGCGCAACTCTTCTTGGAGAATTTCTCTTGGCATTTATGGTGTTTCTCTCATGGAAGGTTTACAACTAGGGTTTGATTATGCATTCTTCATGATATGTAAGTGAATTTTTCATGCAAAACTTCTTAAGTGAATGGTTGTAGGCTTAATTTCTTACATTTGCTATTATATTGCTATTATATTGCTGAATCTTGAAACCCTAGGTAGCAAGCACACTAGTAGGTCATTGTTATATGTCCCCATGCTTGAGAAATTGTTTTAGCCATTGATAAAGGAAGATATAGCCTAGTTGTTGCTACCCTCTTCTCCCTTTTTCTGAGTTAGCATTAAAGTTATAGGTTGAAGAGAGGAGACGTCCTAGGCCTAGTTAATTCTACACCTAGGGTTTTAACCTTCTAGGGTTTGAAAAGCCTTGCTCCTGCAACACTTTTCTCCCTTAGATCTATACTTTGAAGCTAGCCGTTTTGCCAAGTGTGTTTAGAGAAAGAGGAAGGAGCATGAGGCCTTGCTTAAGCATCACCGGAATGAGCCTCCTTCCCTTAGGGTTTTGATTCTAGGGCCCTGCCATTGCAGCACCATAGAACCCTACCCTCCAGTCTCTGAATTCTAAATCCTCCCAAGATTTCTTTTGCCCTTGCTTTTGACTCCATTTTACCCTAAGGCACTGGTATTCTCTCCAACGTTGAGCTTGTAGTGTTCAAAATCATCTTTTAAAACTTTATTCTTGAAACCCTAACTAACCCTAACGCCACTAACTAGCGCTGACGTCATACTTGACACAGCAAGCCTTCTAACTAAGCAATTAATGATGACGTCAAGCATTTATTGAGCTATTGTTGATTGAAAATACTGTTGGCTTGGTCATTCTTGTAGACATTGATGAATTGGTGATCTTGCATAAGCTATTTAGCAAAAAGTTGACCTTATTTTGTCTACTATATTGCTTATTTAATGAAATCAGATAATTAAGAAGTACTAACCCTTTGAATTATAACTTGCAAATATACATATAGTGTTGTTATTGTCTTGTTCCGGGCAAGTGTTCTCAACAGGGGCTTCAATTCTTTATTGGCTGATTAGCCGGATTATCTGATATTGGTGGTGACCTGTGAGGAGGGAAAAACCTTTACTCTTGACCATTTACTCTTTGCCTCTTCAAACCCTAGGTTATCGGGGACGTCTCCCCTGGGCTAACCTCCCTAAACAGAAAGAACCTCCCCATCGAGGTGACATTGGGTGGGGAAGGTTCCTGTTACACCAGTTTGTCCACAACCCTATAGCCTGTGACCTAAACTACAAACTGCGCGATAACAATGATCTCTCGAGAACCCCAAATGTATCCTCCCCAATTGTCGCACCCTCACTAGCTGAATAATGTGCCCTGCCCTCCTCTCAACTGGGTCGGAGGGAAATCACTGGATCCTCCCTGGTTGGGACAAGTCAAACCTCTAAGACCTCAAAAGATGCACCCTCACTCCGAACAAGTGCGCCCCGGCTGCTGCAAACTGTGTAACTACTGCTAAAGATCGATGGAAGATCTGTGTGGTCTTCCCGGTGACTAGGGTGTGTCTCTCAACACCGAAATCAACCACTAGGTGTATTCCTCCTAGAATCCACAAAGTCACAGATTCTCCTGAACCTGTGAAGTCGCCTCAAAGCTCACTCTCAAATCATAAACTGTGCATAATGAGGAATTACGTTGAATCACCTCCTCATATACTCCTCCAAAATCCTAATTCCCTGTTGAGTTATGTGCCCTTCTATTTTTAGCTCAAATCACTTAAGGGGGCACACTTACCCACTTTTCACTTAATGTCACTTTCAAATTATAACGTTCTCTAGTGAAATGACATTAAATGACCCTGTTTTCCCCTGTTCCTCCCTGGCTATAGTCTAACGAGGATGTTTAGACTACTTAGCCCTCCTCTCTGGAGCTCCTATTCGGAAAGGGACATTACAAGCACTAAGTAAGGGTTAAGGGTATGTGTAATAATGGATGATATGACTTGGCGAGTAACTTCATGAATTGACTTCCATAGCCACATAAGGTTTGTTAAATATAACCATCCACATGAGCGCCTTTAAAGAAGAGGGTGTGTTTTCTTGCATTAAGTTACCATTTCCTCGGCATTGTTTCTTACTACCCTTTTTCTTGCCTTTTTCTTTTATTTTATTTGTCCTTTTTCTTTAAATATGCATTTTCAAGCATGGGACTTGGGGCATTGGCCTTGTTATCCCCATTTTGTGGATAACTAAGGAGATGATGTCTTGAGGCCCTCAGGTTGCAGATATGGAGTGCCGGGAGACTACATGACCAGCAGTACCCTTTTGCACAGATGGAAAACCCACTCACCACCACAGATGGTCACAGGTTTACAGATGGCATCCACCACACCAGTTGGCTTCCAAAAGGCAATGGGCCTTGCTCCATGAGGTACAAGTCAATATTATGGTGAGCATCATTTCAATATTTAAGTCATTTGATTATGTTGTATCTTAGATTGCTCTAGATTTCATGATATGTGCTTGGACATTATGCCTTTTGCCCTGCTTCACCTAGGTGGTTGACATTGTGCCCTAATAAGTGGTTTTCCTTGGGGATGGGTTTGCTACTAGCAACTCCCTTATAGAGCCATCGTACTATTCCCGACCATACTTACCATTTTCCATCATTCTTCCCCTCCATTTCCTTATCTCTTGGGATTTTAGGGTGTATTGACCCAAGAAGGGGTTCTCCCTCATTCTACGGGAAGAAGGGGCTAAAGGCCCAAAGGGGTTGGTGTTGGATAAAAGATAAAAGCCTTATATAGACCTTCCAGATGCTTCGCCCAAGGATCACCCAAGAAAGCAATGAAACACTTATCTTTGGATAAAGGGGACCCATAATATAATAAAGAATGCTTAAAAGGTTAGTTGAAGGATATGAGGTCTCATCACGAGCCGACCTATCACGTCCATGGATATCTAGTGGTATGACATTGTCATCATCTGGTCACCAAACCAGGGCAATGGCTCTCAGTTGCATGGCTAAGAGAAAGGGGGTCTCATCACGAGCTAGCCTTCTCATTTCCATTAGGTGTTTGTGGGTGACATTGCCATCACCTGGTCACCACGCCAGGGCAGTGACCTTCAATCTCTCCTTATGTTATTATGAAAGAAAATATAAAGAAAGAAAGATAAAAGGCAATTGATGGGCTTGGGAAAAGTGCATTCCGAATAAAGGTACCACACACCCTCTACAAAGGCACCCATGAATGAGACACTACGACCCCTTGTATGTCATGAGCCCTATGCCCATTGAGTCTTGACCCCATCCACCTTATACACTTTGCATGGCTTAGAGAGGGACCTCTTGAAAGCTATCCTTGACCTAGTACAAGATCTACCCAATAGAACACCAAGTCAACCCTCCCATACTTAAGCTTGACAAGTCGTATAGTGTCTTTGAGTTGTTAATTGCTTGATATGGTGGTCTTTGATGCACATGCTTGGATGGCTTATTTATTGATTGGATCCACTTATCATGATGTTATGACTTGAGATCCTTGGAGGGCGTGTTTATTTGTCTTTGCAAGACCTCGTTGGTGGACAGTTTTGGGAGAACAAGCCTAGCTTGGGCTTCCATGGGGCTACAAGCCCACAGGTTAGAGGTTAGGGGCCCGCAGGCCAGATGAGAGAGATCAGACTTGGACGACCTTGATGATGACTTGGACAACCTAGCCCACCCCCTACTTGACAAACGATTTGCCCAGGAGGGGCAAAACATTCCACTTTTGAGCTTGACATCATGATCTTGGGGGCTAGGGCATGGTGATGAGGTGCCACTCTTTGACACATGGACATTTGAGGAGGAGAAGGGTTTTCACCGTGACTTGAGTGTCGAGATGTTTGACACATGGCCTTTGGAGGCCCATCTACGCTTCTCCTTTGGAGGCCCATCCACGCTTCTCCAACACCGACGACTTCCTCAAAGTGGCAAAACGTCCCCAAAAGGAGTGACATCCTCCTAGATTAGGGTTTAATTTGTGCAAAAAATGAAATCTTAAGTGAATTGTTTAATATTACTTTGTTAAGGGGGCAAGATTAGGGTTGTTGACCCCTAATCTTGTGGTTTACTCCTTAATTTGTCGACAAACTATGTTAGCTACTTTTAGTATAAATAGAGATCAAAAGATCTCATTTTGAATCATAACTCTCTCTCTTGTGAGAGGCTTGGTCTGAAATTTTCGGCCTTCTTGGCTCTTTTAGCTCTTTTGCACTTGTTTTATGGCTATGTTATGAATGAATGATGGAGGAAGGCCTTGCGCTAGCTTTGGTTGATGCTTTCTAGCTCTTGTGGTGGATTGCCTTAACATTTATCTTGATCTTGGTATGGTTTTTACTCTCTTGCTATCATTTTGTTCAAGTCAAGTATTGTTATGCTAGGAGCTAGGTGGGAAGTATAAGGGCATACACCCTCTTAGCTTAAACCCTAGCTTAGAGAAACTTGCCTTGAGAAGTAAAAGGGCTTCCACCTCCAAGGAAGTAGCTTCTCTAAGCTCCTTGTGACTCCATTAACCCAATAGTAAAGGCATTAGTCATTGATTTGTTGCATTGGAGAGATAAAATATTGCATTGGGAAACATGATTTTCGGTCATTTTTATTTCTTGCAAAGTGGATTGTTTTCCTTGTGCCTCGAGCACCTCACAACCACTACGGCATCCCCATCTAGGGCCTACTTATTGTTGCTGTTACAAAATTGCATCTTCAGCCATTAGGGTTGCAGAAACCCTAACTTACATACTTGAATAACTTTCTTATCAACCGTTGGATTTTGCTCAAAGTTTGCACACTTGTTCTCCTTGGTCCAGCGCACTTTTTGGCAAAGTTTGAGGAGATTTCAAAGGTTGATTTTCTTTTTGTAATACATTGAATGTTACAGCCATAAGGCTGATATAATTTGCTGCAGACAAGTGTTTACAACAGCCTTATCTTTTATGCTAAGAGTATTGGTTTTTCATCTTGAGTTTAGCTAGTCATTCACTAGTTTTTCTCTTGCATTTTCCACTTGATCTTTAGCATTTATTGAGCAGCTTTTAGTATCATTTTCTTGCTGATATATACTGTTATCTATTGCTGCAAATTAGGGGCAGCAAGATTAATTTGCTGATCCAACTAACATATACTATTGCAAAGTTTCTTTTCTTGTGTCTCGGGCAGGTACAATCATCCGGAGAAGTGTTATACCTATGGGGCAACAATTACTTGACTTGCAAGGCATCTCTTTCCACCTTTCACTCCACTTAGACTTGACCTATAGGGACTTCATTTCCATCCATCTTCATCTCCATCCCAATCCCCCTAAGGTCACTGGGATCACCTCCCTAGAGTGATCTAGTCACCCTTGAAGTGCAGGACCTACATCGAGGTGACATTGGGTGTAGGATTCCCAAGTTGTAGCACTTGTTCCGTGGTTGGGTCAGGCTATGCCCAACCTACAATTTGCGTTATAACAGGCCTCATAGCGAGGTGGCATAGCTCAAGCTTTTTATTTCGCTTTTGAGTTTTTCTTTTTGGCTGCAAGCCTGCAACTACCTCAAGCTTATAGCTCTTAAGATGAGGCTTTTCTCATGGGACTAGGAAGTATAAACCTTTCTATGACATATGACAAACCAACCATGAAGAGGACAATGAATTATGTGTATGGAATAATGGGGAAGATGGAAAGTGTTAAGTATGATTTGGGATATTGATACGCTACACCTTCCTAGGCCTCTAGTAGTACAACTAGACCCAAGATTGACAACACTTATATAAAAGACTGTTAGAATTAGGGCAATGAAGCAAAACAGTACTATCTTTTCAATTTCAGTGAATAAAACAACTAGTTTTAAGGTTCAACAAACTCAAACACTTTAACTAGTATACAGATCTAGGAGATCTAAAGTGAGACAGTAATAAACTCGGTAAAACTAGATCTGATGATCAGGAATAAAATTCAGATCTACTGTTCAAAAGTTAAACAAGAACTCTACTACTTGGACAGTGAACAGTTAAGGATAAAACAAGACAGTGAAACAGATCTATAATGCTGAACTCAAAAACATTTCACTAATCTATAGATCTAAAGTAAACTGATCATGAACAGTAAATCAAACTAAGAGACAAATGTCAAGCTCAATTTATAGATCAGATCTAGTAGTTGTCTAGGCTAATATGTAGATCTAGATGAATCATACAGTACAGAAATCAAAACAAATTTCAGATCTGAAGATAATGAGTAGACAGCTTACCTAGTGCAGAAACCTTACCTCTGAAGAAGTCACAGCAACCACGAGAGATGTAGAACCATTTGTATTATGCTCAGACAAGGTTCAGTTCATAGATCCACCTTATAGGTTGGATCTCTTGCCAATAAATGAATAATCTTTCTTGCCACCAAAGGAATAGAACCAGAAGGACTTTACACGGTTAAACCCTCAAACAAGTTTGCTTAAAACATCCAAAACTCTCACACAAGAAAACTGTGGAGTAAAACCTTTACAGGAGGAGTGGCTTAGAGGAGGCCATGGCTCAAAAGAAAGACCTGGGCAGAATTTACTTTACAGCAGAGAAGAGGAGGGTCGATCCACTACAGTAACCCCACACAGCAGTGAAAAGGTAGCACCCTACAAGCACACCACAGCAAGAAGGGGCCGCACCCTATAGGCTTTCCACAACAGAACGGAAGAGGGCCACACCCTAGAACTCATCCACAGCAGAAAAAGGAGAGGGCCGCACCCTAGAACTCAGCCACAGCATAAATGGAGAGGCCACACACCATACAGGCTTACCACAGCTGATAGGAGAAGGGTTGCACCCCACAGTCAGCTCTCAAAGGGAGCCGCAGCCACACCACAAAGATCTGCAACAGAAAATAGAAGAGGCCGCAGCAAGGAGACTCCACTCACAGCAAAGGGGCCACAGCAAGAAGACAAATCACCTGCAAGAGGGGCCGCTACTTCAACAGAAAAGGAGTCGCAGCTAGGAGAGGATCCATTCACACTTAGAAGCAAGTGATACAAAAGAGTGTGTAATGTGAGAGGGGGAGGGTTATATTTATAGTTTAGGTTAGGGGTAAGATTAAATTAAAAATAATAATTAAAATATCATGTTTAAATTAAACAATTTAAACATGGTATAATAAATATTATAATTTAAACTTAATTGACCCTTAAAACAAGAATAAATAAAAACCCCAAACCAACACAAGTAAAGGTAAAGGAGGGTTAGCAAGGTGGCAATACTCATTCATTCATTTTCCATGGTGAACTTATTACTTTATCATCATTGCATATGAGACTTATCCCTCATGTGGTCATGTCCTTCTTCAGGAAGGTCATACACCAACAAAATACTTGATCGAGGATCAAGTAGCCCCAGAACTTTTTTCTGGGGTCTTATCCACCAAGGTCAAAGACCAAGGATCAACCCATGCCACAGGCATGAGTACCCTACACATTTCTAGGGGCCCTAGACTTATCTAGGGGCTTTAATTGCTTGGTCCTAGACCAAGAACCCCAGTCGTATACTGGGGGCCCTAACAAAGGTCTTTTGCCATGGCACTGACTGTTTGGTCCCAGACCAAGTACCCCAGGAGTGCACTGGGGGCCCTAGATCTCGTCTAGGGTCTTAGCCATCCTCCAGGAGAATGGCTCTTGCAGCTGCTTATAAATTTAACAAAGACAACTATGACCCACCATGGCACAAGAAGGCAAATAATATCAATTTAGAGTGTCATGATCCATTATTAGATTTAACCCATGTTCACCATGGTCGTGACAAATACATGAGACATTAACGCCACATATGAGCTAGGAAGTAAAGATATGATTGTGTAGAATACATCAAGCTTCACAAGCATAAACATTCATATAGCGTCATGGGTACATCATCATCATCATCATCATTATGCCAAATCAACTAAACCATGCTACCATCATCGAGAAATCATCAAGGTGGGCATATCCATTATGCATAGGAGATCAAAATGCAACAAAATCTTTGATATAAGTGCTCTAGAAGACCAATCTAAAGTGCTCACGATCAATGTGAACTAGAACATCATGCCACCGGGAGGGCAGTATTCATGCAAAAAAATCTCTAACATGTGATGAAAATCACATGGTTACCTCTCATACAGTATGAGGGGTAAAAGCTAAGGATACATTGTTGGAAATAGAATATCAATCATTCCTACATAATCTAATGCACTTCATTGTTGAATCTAGAAGAGAAGAAGTACACCCTCACTTTCCAGTTCGAACCATTGTAAATGAAGCACCCAGATCTGTTCACAAGTGCACCCAAGATTGTTCACACATGCCCTAGGCTATAGCAGGCTATCTAAGGTACAATATAACACCTTGCACACTCCAAAATTCTCGATCTTTAAGTCCATCCCTACACCATGTCTTTCAAGATAAGCGACACTCCATAGTGCAAGTGACATGGCCTCTTGTGCCAAAGCTTGCACAAGTTGTCACTATCATACACTAGGGCTTTCACTAGACCCACCAACAACCTATACCACCTTCTCAAATCGAGCATCTCTTTCAAATGATGACTTTTTAATCATCAAACTCAACAACACATCCTCGATCTGTCATAACTAAAACTAAAAGTGGATTCTTAGTCAAACGTGGAACATATAAAACACCACTAAGCTCAAGAACATCACTTCAAGGCATCCAGAATGAGATGGTTCCCACTCTTGCTATTGGATATGTGGCATCATCACCAAGCTCCACATGTATGCATGCATCCTACTCCTGAAGTCTATTGAAAGCCTTCTTGTCGAAGGCCATATGTCTAGATGCTGCACTGTACACATACCATCCAACACCAAACATGGTGTTAGATGAAAGCATGAGACGATGGAGAAGGTTGTATCAAACTTGGATGCGAGCTCATCCATTCCGACAGTGGCTTCTACATTGCTTGCAAACTATTGTTGTTGTTATGGTTTTCCCTTCCCCTTCTTCTTCTAATGACATTGAGAAGCATAGTGGCCAAACTTCTAACACTTCAAACAATTGACATGGATTAAGACTTTCTTACCCTAATTCGAGGAACATGAATCATCTTTCTTTCTTCTCTAACATTTCCCAGGTTCTCCTTTCTTACCACCCTTCTTCAAACTGCTAATGAGGGCTAGATTATGCTCTTTCTCCTCTATACTTGCAACTATCTCCAATCCTGTTTACTCCTAGATGAAGTCCTCCCATAGCTTCTCAAAGGTGGGAAGCTTATCTCAACCACAAACACTCCGGACAAAAGGTTGAACACAAAGGATCCTTTTCCAAAGAGCGACAGTAAAGCAGAAAGAATTTTGGAACTTGTCCACTTAGACGTATGCATTCCAATGACATCAACCTCTCTAAGCGGGTATGTATACTATGTATCCTTTATTGATGATTACTCTCGTAAAACTTGGGTTTATTTCTTGAAGTCAAAAGATGAAGTACTTGGAAAGTTCAAGGAATTCAAAGCCTTGGTAGAAAACCTCTTCGAAAGGAAAATCAAGCAACTCAGGTCAAACAATGGAGGAGAGTACACTTCAAATGAATTTGGAAGCTTTTGCAGAGATGTCGAGAATAAGAGGAAGCTCACCACTCCCTATAATCCTCAACAAAATGGTGTAGCAAAAAGAAAGAATAGGACGATTATGGAAGCAATAAAGACTATGATTCATGATCAAGATCTTCCAATGCACTTATGGGCTGAAGCAGCGAAAACAACAATATATGTACAGAACAGATTATCCCATAGTGCACTTGGATTTGAAACCCCCAAAGAAATGTTCACCAGAAAGAAGCCAAAAGTAAGCCATCTCAAAATATTTGGTTGTCCAGTATTTGTACACATTTTGAAAGAAAAGAGAACTAAGTTGGATCCTTCAAGAAAGAAGGGAATATTTATTGGATACAAAACAGATTATCCCATAGTGCACTTGGATTCAAAACCCCCGAAGAAATGTTCACCGGAAAGAAGCCAAAAGTAAGCCATCTCAAAATATTTGGTTATCCAGTATTTGTACACATTTTGAAAGAAAAGAGAACTAAGTTGGATCCTTCAGGAAAGAAGGGAATATTTATTGGATACTGTGAGGTCTCTAAGGCCTTCAGAATCTACATACTAGGTTACCATCATATTGAGATCCGCAGAGGCATAACATTTGATGAAGATGCAGCACTCAAGAGATCAAAGAAATGCCAGTTAGAAGAAGTGTATGAAGAAGAACCTGTAGCTTCCAAAGTTGCAGAACACATGAAGGAAGTTGCAGTTACCCCTGATGATGAGATTCCAGAAGATCATGATATGATAGAATCTCAAGAACCTCCCCGTATGACGATCTCTCACAAGAGAAAGCCAGCTTGAGCTAGAGAACTTATTCAAGATGCAGAGAAGTATGGTGCCCAAGAAGGAACCATGAGACAAAGCAAGAAGCCTAAGCCATTCTCCAGCTATGTGGCCTTGATGTGTGATTTCGTAGATAAGGAACCTACTTGCTTTGAAGAAGTCGTTCAGAAGAAAGAATGGATGAATGCCATGATAGAAGAATACCAATCCATTATAAAGAATGATGTGTGGGAAGTAGTTCCCAAGCCAAAGAACAAAGATGTGGTATCTTCCAAGTGGATATACAAAATAAAACATGCAACAGACGGAAGTATTGAAAAATATAAGGCAAGATTTGTGGCTTGTGGATTTTCTCAGAAGGAAGGTATTGACTATGAAGAAACATTTGCTCATGTAGCAAGATACACTTCTATCATAACCATCATAGCTCTTGCAGCCAAAATGAAGTGGAAGTTGCACCAGATGGATGTGAAGACAGCTTTCTTAAATGGTGTTATTGAAGAAGAAGTGTACATAGAACAACCACAAGGGTTTGAAGTTGAAGATAGAAAAACTCATGTTTGCAAGTTGAAGAAAGCTCTGTACGGGTTGAAGCAAGCTCCGAGAGCTTGGTATGGCATAATTGACAGTTTCCTGACGAGCTTGGGCTTTACCAAGAGTAAAGTTGATTCTACTCTTTACTTCAAGGTTATGAATGATGAGCCAGTTGTATTGCTACTATATGTGGATGACTTATTCTTGACAGGAAAAGAAAAGTTCATCACAGATTGCAAAAGGAAGCTCGCTGCAGAATTTGGGATGAAAGACCTAGGCCCGATGCCTTATTTCTTAGGTCTTGAATTTTGGCAGAGCCCAGAGAAGATCTTCCTTAACCAAGGGAAGTATGCAGTTGAAATACTGAAGAAGTTTGACATGTTGGAATGTAAAGCCATGGCTACACCCATGGAGATGAATTTGAAGCTCCCGGTTGATGCTTCGTAAAAGTTAGTTGATGCTACTCTATACAGACAGATTATTGGTTCGTTGATGTATCTGATGAATACCAGGGCAGATATATGCTTTGCTGTGAACACCTTGAGTCAGTATCTGGTGGAGCCCAGACGTGTTCACCTTGTAGCTGCAAAGCATGTGATGAGATACCTTAAGGGTACATTGGATTATGGTCTATGTTATACTGGAGATCATGACTTCAAAATGTATGGTTATACTAATTTAGATTGGCCTGGAAGTGCTTCAGACAGAAAGAGCACTTAAGGATGTTGTTTCAGTTTGGGGTCAGCCATGACTTCATGGCAAAGCAGGAAGCAGTCCAGTATTGCTCTCAGCACGGCAGAAGCAGAGTACATTGCAGCATGTTCTGCCAGTTGTGAAGCCATATGGCTTCGGAAGTTGCTGACAGGTCTGTTTGATATGAAGATGGAAGCTACCATGATTCTATGTGATAACCAGAGTTGCATAAAGATGACAGAAAACCCAGTGTTCCATGATAAGACGAAGCACATAGAGATCCGGTATCACTACATTCATGACATAGTGCAAAAGGGAGTTGTAAAGCTTCAATATGTTAGCACAGATGAGCAGGTTGTAGATGTGTTGACTAAGCCTCTGTCTCGTGTGAAGTTTGAGTACTTCCAAGACAAGCTTGGTGTAGTCCGAAAGGACCTCCCTCGAAAGGGGGAGTGATGTTGATGATACTATGGTATCCTAACCAACAGCGAGTAGCTCAGTTAGGATTTTATATCCTAGGGGACTGATCATCCCTAGGCAGATCCCGAAGGTCCAGTAAGGACAATCTGTCAAAGTACCTGTGCATGTATATGCCATCTATGGTCAGTAGTGATAACTCAAATAGGATTCTATATTCTAGGGAATCTTATGATTCCTGGGCAAATCCCAAAGGTCCAGTAAGGATGGTCTATCAGAGTACCACAAATGTTGTTGTTGAGGCACCTGCCTTATTCTGTTGCCACATATAGATGTTGATGTTCCAGTTTTATTACTGGGATGTTGAGAAAAACTTCTGATGATTTATAGATGTGCCAGTCAGTGTTCCAAATGTTGATGATGATGATGCCCTCTCCTTCTCTTGATGATGTTGTATTGAGTCATGTCAGTAGAACACCCTTCTCGTTAAGGGGGAGTGTTGAATTATTGTAACTTCCAAGAATATTCTACTTATATTTGAGTCATTATTGTATAGATCAAATCCCCTTTTGTGGATTGATCAAGTTGGGTCTTGTATAAGATCAAATCTCATTTTGTGGATTAGTCAACATGTATTTGTATGGTGGTAATTATAAAATCAACCCCTAGTAATTGTAAAGTGGTTTTAGCCACTTCTAAGAGAATTTGGTTCCACCAAGTGAAGAGTCACAATCGTAGCGCCACCTCACAACTTGTATTTATATGTGATGATGGTGTCTCATTTGAACACGCTCACTCACTCATCTAGTGCGCATATCTTGAAGACAGTTGCAGTTGCAAAAAGAAGTCTAACGAAGGAGAAGAGAGGTGCATGCTTGGTTTTGGTTTGTCTTTGGTGTTTTGGTCTTAGTCTTGGCATTGTACTGGCAATCTATTATTGAGGAAGTTTTGCTGGGGTTTTTTCTCCATGAGGGTTTCCCAGAATAAAAATGTTGTGTACCTTGTGATCGTGTTTCTTTCAGTGATCATTTTTATACTGTTGTTTTGGAAATGCATTGAATGCTCATGAAATTTGGAAATAAACTAATAACAGCAGTAAAAACTTAACAGATTCTGCACCCATAAAATTAACCTAACGCACCCATAAAATTAACCTAACACTAGGAAACAAAAACACTAAACTTCAATCAAAACTGGAAATTCTGAGTACATTAAACTACAAACACATCACTCTGGAAAGTACAAACAGCAATTATACACAAAGCTGAGCTCTCAATTCTGCATCTGCTTCTGCTAACTGTAAAGAAAATATATGCTGCAAAACATAGCTGGAAACTGGAACTAATCCACCACACACCCTACCTTGCTTTTATAGATGAGCAAAGGGCTAGGGTTTACAGACTAATAGTCAAATCTGACTAAATCAAACCCTAAACTAGAGTGCCCACCTTGCATAAGCAGGCTGCCTAGAAAACCATGCCACTGCAAGGAATAGTGTGCCCCAACACATGCAAGCATGCGACTTCCTTGGGATCTGCACCCTATTCCTAGAAGAACTCCTCTAACCCATGCACTGGACTATCTAGGGAACTGTGCTAAAAACAAACACTCCCAAAAACACACTTCTGTTACTAAATAAAACAAAATAAAAATAGGAAATATATTATAATTCTGGAAAAGCAAAAAACAGAACTAGGAACATGCTAATTAGGGTACATGCATGCGCTTCATACACAGAATCTATATCAAGCTCTGGGCCGCGTAACTGTGCCCTCTAACTGCTGTGTACGCTGCAGTGAAGGTATACTGCTGCTGGAAGGAGCTTTTAGAGCAACAGGTAGATATTCTAACACTCCGGAGGTAAAGATGTCAATGTGGAGTGGATTGCTAGCAAGAGGGGTGGGGGTGCATAGAGAAGTAGAGATAATTGTTTGAGTCTGAAGATCTTGGCGAAAGATGCAAAGCGTTTAGTATATACAGTGTTGCAGTATAGGATGTCACCTAAAAGGTTCAGCACTCAGAAATCCATCTTGGAAGAGGAGGTGGAGTCGTTGAAATGTAGGATTCCAGACCAACAAAGGGAGCAAAGTAAGTCCCAAGAGTGCATTAGTGAAAAAGATTTAGCACAAAGAGATTTGTGGACCAAATCGAAGCAGAATTTGCCGGCATGGCAAATGGAGTTGGCAGCCTGGAAAGCTAGCAGTGCAGGGTTATCAGAGTATGCAGGTCGTAGAGCCACGAGATTGATGAGTTTTTGGTTAGGTTACAATGTGTGGAGGAGTACTGAGAGCTGAATATACCTCCCACCTCGCAACAGCTCATACAAGACCACTTAAGGGAGCCGATGAGGAGATGAGAGACAAAAAGGCACGGTAATGTTCATTGCCATTAACTCTGAATAGTAGGAGGACAAGGAGGAGGAAAACCAGCAAAAGTAAGGTGCTGAACCACAACGAAAGGAATCCAGTCATGAAAATTTTGCTTGGTTCAAATTTGATTTCAATCTTATTAAAAGCTAAAGACCGCTGACAGGCAAGTGTCTGTTATTTCGAGTTGAGAAAGTAGACTTTGGCTCTCATCAAAAAGGGAAGTGCCTTTAGTAAATTTTAGTAAAAGAAATAACACCTACGAGGTGCCCCGCTGTAATCTTTCTGTAATAATTGAAAAGTGATGTTTAGGTTATTTAAAATTAAAAATAAAAATACAATTTAATTAAAATAAATAAAAGACCACATTGCAAAGCGAGTAGACCAAATACACCATTTTATTGGATCCAATAGACCTTCTTGAGCTCGGTAGATTTTTTTTGTATCCTTAGAGAATCAAAAATATGAAAATTCAGTAAAACTTAACGAAAATGATCTCAACTTAATTTATTTAAAGAAATTCAGGCTGAGCTAATGCAGAAAGACATTATTGAAAAATAGCAAAATAGTTAATATTAGCCTCCAAAATGGCAATCTCTTTGTACTACGTTGGTTACTAATGCAATGGTAAGACTTGAACCTCAAGTGAAGTGTGCTCTACTTTGAGTTTCTTAGGACTTCTTTGATCATCCCCGTACATTTCTTCTGTGATTGATTTCACTGGCTTGTGTTGAGAGTCCTAGAAATCCAACAAAGAACAAGTAGGATAAAAAACCGGATAATCCGCCAAAGATTATTCTTCAATTATTGAGACCTTTAACCTCGATTTACAAAGAATTTAAGCTGATCCATCAGAACAAAAGTACTCGTGACATGATTTTACCTATTTAAAAGTGTGGACAATTCTCTACTACTGTATCCACTGTATCATAAATGGAATTAAATATTTAAAAATTATCTTATCATACTTAAATTTGGGGCTTCCATCACTACATTCATTAATAAATACACACAGAGAACAGCAAATACTTGTAACATTTCCTATCTGCATATATACAAAACGATTTTGGTGTACGATAAAATTTATGCAAACCTCATTTCCTGTTACAGAAGACCCTAGATTTTTCCCGAACTCGGCTACAAGAGCTTTCAAAGCTTCCTGATCAAACGCCTACATGTAATACAGAGAAACGTGTGAGGTAATCACGATGTACAAAAAATAAATTGCAGTAGAAGTATGCAAAGAAACCTCGATTGTTATTCTTAACACTACATTTCCAATAAAGGCATACACAATCATTTTTCCGGCTATATTTTACGGCAATGTCATGGAGAGTCGTTCAAATTATAAGATTTTTTAAGGCTTCCAACAATTTACAGTAAAGACATGGAGCATTGCTTAAGTATAAGGTTTGTAAAGCTTTCTACAAATTACAGTAACATCGTGGAGAATTGCTTAAATTATAAGATTTTGTAAAGTTTATCGTGGAGAATTTTTTAAATTATAATAGTTTGTAAAGATTTCTCCCGGAAAATCATGGATAGTTGCATAAATTATAAGATTTTTAAAGCTTTGTACAATTTACAGTAAAACCGTAGAGAAATGCTTAAATTATTATAAGACTTTATAAGGCTTACTTTGAGAAGCGTAAATCCGTTGATATTTTCAGCCGAAACAACCTCGGACTGCGATGGAAAGCAATGAAGATGATACCAGCGAGTCATATCGAACCCTCCGGCTGCTTTGCTCACGATTCCCAGTCTCGTGCAACCCTTGTCTATTGTATTTCCGCATTTTTTGCAAGTTGCCCTGGCCGACTTTGCATACTCCACTAGAATCTTCGGAGGCATTATTTTTTGCTCGCAAAGTGAGACCTTAAACAGAGAGGAAGCAGTCGAAAAATTCCTGCAACCTGCGGAAATAAATATGTAAATAGATTTAGAGCTAGAAAATTCCGGAAGGTGAGATAGCGACCAAGTATACCAGTCGCGGGAGGAGGTTTTACGAAAATAATTGTTGGGAATTGATGAATTGGTAAGGACGGCGGGAAGAGCACGCAAAGCTCCTTTGTAAAGCATGGGGCTCTTTTGAGTCGTCTTAAGAGAGCGGTCATCAGAGCATCGGTCGTTTTAAGTGCCTTTCTGCTCGGTAATTCCATGAGGTCATATGGACAGGAAGCTACGTTTTCCAAACTTTCATTTTCGTAATTTTTTAAAATGTATTTCGATATTAAAAATAAATAAATAGAGATCGAAGGTTTACGCGCTTTAAAATGTATTTTGATATTATGGAGGTTAGAAAGCAAATTGTGGAAAATGGGATCAAATTGTAAATGATGGAAGTGTTCGGTGCAAAATGTATATCACGAAAATGTTGTGTGCAATATGTATATCACGGAATATGGTTTGAAAGTATATAACAAAGTAGAAAAAATTGTTGACAATAGAAGAATAAATATTTAAATGCATTTGTCATATGGACTCGTAAAAGATAAAAAATATATGAAGACATAAAATTAGAAGGAGATAAGAAATATAAAAAATTTAAATGCATTTGTGAACAAGGGGTATAAGTAAATGACGCTTGCAATGTAGAGCACCATTTATTTTTAAATATATAAAAAATTAAAACTTTGTTACATATAGAAAATTAAATGCATTTGTCATATAGACTGTTGAAAGATAAGAATGTATGAAAACATAAATTTAAAAGGAGATAAGAAAACATTTTTATTTGAAATATGTCAAAAAATAAAAGTTCATTACATACTACTGGAAATTTTGAAATATACAAAAAAATTAAAGTCTGTTACATATAAATCGAAATTTCAATGCATTTGTCATGTAAACTGGGATTGGGGCTCCCGTGGACCATTAGAGAAATATGTACAAGAAACAGGGTTGTAGAAGAAGATAAAGTGCAATACCTGAAAAAAAAATGGAAAGGTATAAGTGTTTGCCTACACATTTGCATTTAAAAAAGTGGAATCACTGAGTTGATAAACAAAGCAGGATGTGATCAGTAGACTTACTGCGAGGGTACATATGAGCCCTTTGGCTAACTTGCGACTGTTGTTTCATTGATGTCGCCGACGATTGCGGTTTCAATGATGTCATCGATGACTGCTGGAATCCTGGCAATTGTCTGTTGCCTTTCGTCGGCAACTTGCTTCAATTGCATTTCGCGCCATTCTCATTGGGGTGTCGTTTATCTCATTCCGGATTTTTATGTTGAAAATATTGTTTTCTAATTCCTGGAAGTCGATAGAAAGATTACAGAGAGCCTGATGATTTTCCTCATTCTGTACTGAATATATGACTAGCCAGTGATGAATGTGAGCTTCATCAAATTAAACGATGCTGTAAAACTTTTCCAGAGACAAGGCCTTAAACATAGCAACCTGTTTATCGAACTCTTGCCTGGTTAAGGGAAAGGAGTTTGCGATTAAGTCGGGGTCTTGGAAGTCGTTGGTTTTCCCGGCTAAGTCTATATTTGACAGCCTTCTGAATAATTTATCTCTCTTCGATATGGCTTATTCACATGACTGAACAATGAGATGCAGGGTCTTCACTTTTTCTTTCCAACATGCATTCAATTTACCGATCCGATTTTTGGATGGAAGATCTTGTTCTCTTATTTTTGTTTGTCATATTGTTGACAATGGTGCCAAAAGGAATGACCATTTTTAAAAAGAAATTTTCTTCATTTTTTAACTCGACCTGCAAATGTTCGAGCAAACTATTTGCCCTGGTTCCAAGGGAAGTGATGGTTTGTGATCTTTTCCACGCCTTGGTAACCAGTTCCATTCTTTTTTTTTTATTATTCTCCACATATCCCTTACAGGATGCAAGCAGGGTGGAGGATGCTTTTACGTTGGGTCTAGGGATGGCAAGCATGGCTATTGCCAAAGGATTGACAAGCAATGGCATAATAATGAAAGTGTCTTCCAATTCCTTGACCCGGTCCTTCAGTCTGGCATTCTCGGTCTCGATGCCTCCAATGGAATCATTAAGTGATTCTCCACTCGCGGTGTGAAGTTGACAGATTTGGGACGACCGCATGTTGGCAAGGTCAACCTCTGAACGAGATTTCTCTTTCTTATTTTTAACATTTTTTTTGGTCAATTATCAATTTTTTTGACTAGGTATCAAAAACAACGCTCTGGAACATGAAGGATTCATCTTCGTCAAAATTTTCAGAAACAGATATGTCCATTGGACAGCTATGGTGGATGGCGTATCTAGGCTGATCAAGGAAGCGGATCATGCTATCCAAATCAGTGTCAAGTTCCATGTTCTCACTCTGAATTTCCGGCTCTTCTGCCTGCCCCACATTTTTTTTTCTCTTCTTCTCTACTGGAAGCTTGTGAGAACTATCAATTTTAGAGTGAGGAGGGTTGTTATCTCCTCCTCCATTTGAAGAACTCTGAGTTTCTTTGTTGCTGTGGTGGACCGTTGGAGCGATGCTCCGGGATGTCGTACATTTTGGAGTGTTATTTGTTGATTGAAGACTCTTGTCATCGGGGCCTTTTCCCTGTTGCATGTACAATTTAGTGCAGCTTTGCATTGTGTCTACGTCGTTGGCATCAGAGGCAGGACCATTGTTGCCACTGTCTTTGTTTTTGGGCAGGTGTTTATTTAAAAAAAAATCGTTGAGGCCAAGTGTTTGTAAATGTTGTCGAAAAATATTATAGGGGCCGAACCCTCTTATGATTTCAACATATATCGGGTTGGAGATGCTAGAATGTGATGCGAATTCGTCAATTTTGTTGACGTTTTTCAACACGAACTCCCCTACTTTCCAAGGCAGAGGAATGAACTGTTTTTTTTTCTTCGTTTGCAACAGATGGAACTAGTAGTTGTATTGTCGTGCTACTTATGCAACAAACATTATGTCCGTAATGTGACATGGAAGGAGAGCAGGTTGTTCCGTGGAGCCAAAAATTCTTATGACAGTGTAATTATCCAAATGTTCGAGTGTCCCCTTCTTGTCCAAAAAATTGGTTGCCTATTCAGATATGTGGGGAGCATTTTCTCCTAACAACAAAACTTTGAAAACAAAGACGAAGCCATTAAAAACCTCATAAAAACAGTGGGAAGCCTTGTGTTACCACAAGGCCTGGTACCAGAACGTTACTAGGTGAAATTCGCAGTTGACATTTTTGGACAGAGACAGTTGTGGAAACCTACAGGAATGCGTTATTGCAAAAACTAAATAGGACGACATATAAAATTTATTTTCCCTTTTGAAGCTTGGAAATTGGGAACAGATTTCATGGAAATTAACCTACCCCAATAAAAAATGGCTTGTTCGTTGACTGTGAAATACAAAATATAAAGGGCCATTCGGGAAACAGTTATTGTGGACTCCTGTCTCGTTATTCTAGTAAATAGCCAGGCAATTTCGCGAAATGGATTTCTAAATGAACTAACCTGGAAGCTTGTAATATCTTTAGGAACTAGAAGCGGGTTTTCCAAAAAATGGGGCAAGAGGTCCAACCCATTATTATGGTTTGCTAGGAACTGTTTGCAATCTTCTCCTCTGAACGTCAATGTTGGCTCTGACAATCTTAGCATCTGGCGAAAGGCCTAAGGTGACAAAGAAATAGAAGAGTTGTCCCGCAGTGGAATAATTCTTTTTTTCTGAAATAAATTTATCGGCGTACCAATAAACCGGGTCCTTACAGTTAAAAACCTCAGGAACACAACCTGCATGAGCAATCACGGAGGTCCAAATTACTTGGTTCTCTACGACAGAGGTTGAATAATAAGAATATGCCCTAGACCACTGGAAGTTCTAGTCCTTGCGCCCAAGGATGTTGACTGTATCTCAACAGAACTGTTGTCGAGCCGATGCCATAGGTTTATGAGAACGTTGGTTTGCTCTAGATGATGGTTTAAATGAACAATTAGAGCCGATAATGTAACTCTCCACTAAATCTTGGTTAAATGCTTATGAATGGGAAAGCTCCTCGAGCCTTTCGTTGATTAATGATGAACTGTTAGCAGAAAAACTTATTTATTGCATATTTAGAAATGCAAAGGTGGTGAGTACGGCGAAGAGCAATTAAGGATTGGAGGTTTCGTGAACGTGTGAAGGCCATGACGTGCGAATGAAATTTCGTGATTTTTAAATCAACACTCGGAAGGGATAATATAACCCCCCCACGAATCTTGGTTTAATGTGCATCAATAGGAGATCTCCTCGAGCCTTTCGCCCATCAATGACAATCTATACGGTTCCTGCACGATGACATGTTAGAATTAAATGCCAGTAATTCCATATATATATATATATATATATATNTGTTAGCAGAAAAACTTATTTATTGCATATTTAGAAATGCAAAGGTGGTGAGTACGGCGAAGAGCAATTAAGGATTGGAGGTTTCGTGAACGTGTGAAGGCCATGACGTGCGAATGAAATTTCGTGATTTTTAAATCAACACTCGGAAGGGATAATATAACCCCCCCCACGAATCTTGGTTTAATGTGCATCAATAGGAGATCTCCTCGAGCCTTTCGCCCATCAATGACAATCTATACGGTTCCTGCACGATGACATGTTAGAATTAAATGCCAGTAATTCCATATATATATATATATATATATATATATATATATATAACTCTCTTTTTTTCTTTTATTATAGACAAGTGCGAAGGTGATAGAGATGGCGGAGAGCAAGGAAAGAATGGCAAGCTCTGAAAAGTGGTCTAACAAGATTTAAAAAAGGGTTACGGGAATACTCAGGACAAGCGACTATTGCATGGTCAAATTTCATGTATCCGAATTTTTGAGTGCAAAATGTGTAAAACGGAAGAGATGATGATGGGGCAGTTCAGCGGTCGGTTTGTATATTTGCGGAATTCCGGCAAAGTAGCTAAGTATGGAATAGGAAAATTGCTAATTGCATGCCTAGAAATAAGATCTTATATATAATTGGGAATTGCTAATTGCAAAGGGACGTGAGCACAGGAAACAACGACTAGAAACTGAATATTTCTTCAACCCGCCAAACTGACGATCCGCTAAAGAAATTTGAAGAAATGGCGAAGTATGGAAAGCGGACAGATAGGCTTCAAAATGGGGTGACAATAGTTCCACAAAAGATGCGAGGACCCGACAGTTAAATTGTATTTATCAGAAGTTTTCGAGGCAAAATGTATACCACGGAAAAGGGCATGATAAGTGGACAGTAATACAGAAGAGGGTATGATTTGAGTCCGATTGCAAATTTGTATATCGCGGAAGTGACGGTACTGTTCGCAAGCCATGGAACAAAAGAAGTCCAATCTAGAGCCCGCCTACCAGGAATTCGCAGTCGGAGAAGTTTCTGGGTATGGAATGGGGAAGCGGTCCGTCGGTGTCGCAATAAAAGAGCATGAGTGGAAGTGTGATCCCACAACACCGGCCACGTGCGTAGGCATACATTTTCGAAAAAAAAATAAGCGATGAAAAAGATAAAGTTCAAGGAAAAGAGAAACGGAACAGAATTGCGAAGTTGGCGGGAACAGAAAACAACGACCAAGAATACGATCTATGAGTTCACTTGGTTCTTGCTTGTATGCTTCATCTGTCAATTTGTATATCGCGGAATTGCGAGGCATTTTATTAGCCAGCCAGCCCGCAAGTCTGGCTGTCAATTTGTATAGTGGGGAACTATAGGTGTTGTTTGCAGGACACAGAACTATAGAGGAAATGCTTTGCCCTTTAATATAGCTTATGTGGGGCAAATATGGTATGGCTCGGTTTAGCACTTTCCCATCCGTAAACAAAGGCAATCTTGCGAGTCCTGAAGCCCGTTTGTCAATTTGTATATCCTGGAGCTCTGAATGTTGTTTGAAGGTCACAGAAAAGTACAAGTGCAATGTTGACCCAGTGAGTGCGCAAGTCCGCCTGTCAATTTGATATCGCGGAACTCTGGGTGCTAGTTGTAGGAGACAAAACAATAGAAGGTCAATTTAAAGAAAAGGGTAGCACTCGTTGGAAATGTGTCAATCCGCCAAACTGCGCAGCAAGACATTTTTCAAAAAAAAAAATGATTAACTAACCAGGAAGAGAAACTACAGGGAATAAAAGAGTGGGAAAATAGAAAGGCGGAAGGCAGTTTTCGTAAGCGCGAATTGGTTTCAAAGAAGCCCCATTGTTTCAAAACCATCATTTTCTACTAATTGCCAGCAAATGCATTGTTGAAGATTAGATTTTATTGCAACCCGTGCATGTAAATATGTTCTTGATACATTCTTCCATGATTGTAACATATTAAGTTAACTACTAAACTTCATTTTCTACTAATTGTCAGCAAATGCTTTGTTGAAGATTAGATTTTATTGGAACGTGTGGGTGTAACTATGTTCTTGATACATTCTTCCATGACTACAACATATTAACTCAAGTATTAAACTTCTTGCATTATGGGTTGTTAGCATTAAAACTTAATAATTGCATGTCTAGAAACAAGAATAACGATTTTGCTACAAGATTCTACATTGGTATTGGTATGTTTTATTTGCATTACGAATAGAATTGAACGTTGGTTTGAAACTGTGTAATCCATTTTTTGTTTTCATAAAAGGCTGGTGGATTGACACAGTACATTGTCATATAATTGTTAGATGTTCCATCTTAGAAAAAATAACCTAAGTAAACACAATATCCAAGAAGTACGAGAGCACCAAACCATGCCAATGAGAACAAGCGTTAAATCCAGAAAAGAAGCAGCAACGAAGAGTCGAAGGCAATTATTTTTTAATAGCAAATCCATTTAAGAAAATAAGAAAAACACCCAATATTGTACATCTATCCTTAGAAATTCGACCCAGTTCTTCGGGCCAAAACATTGAATGTATATGCGACAAACACAGCCATGGGATTCGCAGTATGCAAGATCCTCGCAGTTTTCTTCTCGATGAATCATCCTGTGCTGAATTTGATAGTTTTCAGAAGTTTCCCATGAGGAAGAAGACAAAAAACGTTGCAGGGAAAATGGAATAGCCCTTAGCTGAAACCGCCTCTGCATAGTCGAAAAGAATTCAAGAGCACAGGATGCACGTGTAATTTCAGAGGTCCAAATTAGTCCATTATGGGTGGAAGGAGATGACTAGTACAAAAATGCCTTGCAACAGTGAGAGTTTTGGATCTGATTCCCGAAGATGTTAATTGTATATCCAGAGAACAGGACACTAGTCCCACAAGTGAATAATTTTCTGGCTTGAAATATATCTCTGGGAGCATCAACAAATCATTACTTTACAGTGAAACTCTTCCCCCCAGAACGGACTAATTTGGAACTCCGAAATTCCTATTTTCGCGCTGCAAAGCAGCTATTACGTTTATTGTCAGTTTCTTTTCTGAAACTCCTTTTGGTGTTGTCAGGACCGCCATCACCGAGGCGGGAAGTTCCGTCCATTATGGTTGATTTTAATTTGGGCGCAGGAGTGGGAAGAGTCTCTGCATTGCCATCATCCATTGTCGTATCATCGCCCATCATATCATCTTCTTCTGGCTCGGAATTCATGACATCAACCTCTGCGCCAGCCATGAATGCAACTGGGTAGGTTCTCTGAGCTGGCAAGGTTGCCTTGGAATTCTTTGGCTTGAAATATATCTCTCGGTGTACCAAGGGACCATCTCCTTTTTTGCTCCTGGGCAGAGGGAGATGAGTAGTAAGAATATGTCCTGGAATAGTGGAACCTCTAGCCATTATGCCCCAATGTGTTTACTGTATTTGGACAGAACTGCCACCACAACTTAACAAGAATTTTGTTTGCTCGAGACGGTGTTTGAAATGAAAATCAGGGAGGGATAATATAACCCTCCACAAATTATGCTTTAATGCGTATCAATGGAATATCTCCTCGAGCCTTTCATTGATCAATGACAATCTCCAGGGTTCGTGCGGAATGACCTGTCACCATACAGTTCACTAATTGCATAATTAGAAAAAAAGTGTGTAGGTGGCGACGACGGCGAAGAGAGATTAAGAATTAGAAATTTCTTAAAAGCGCCAAGCCGCCGGCGCACAAAAAACAGATTGCATCGTGTTTGAAATGAATACTTGGAAAGGATAACATACTTGTGCACAAATCTTAGTTTAATTCGTAGTAATGAGAAATCTTCTCCGGACTTCCAGACATTAATGACAATATTAACGGTTCCTGCAAGATGAACTACTAGCATTAAAGCGTAATTATTGCATATCTGGAAACAAGTACGAAGGCAACGGTGATGGCGAATTGCGGCGAGGCACCGACCAACCCACGAAATTGATTCCAAGAAATACCTAAGTATGGAAAGCGGTCGGGTGGGTTACAAAATAATAAGGGGACAAGAAGGGTCGAGATGGTCATATCGCATCTTAGTGACAGATATCGGTCGTCAATTTCTATGTCGCGGAATTTCGGCTGTTGTTTGTGAGTAGGGGAACAACGAAAGTGCAATGGGGAGAGGGCAATTTGTATATTGTTGAACCTGGGGTTCTGTATATAAAAGCATGATACATTTGAAAAAAGGACCAGATAAACAGAAAGCGAAAGCATACGAGATGAAGGGGGGTTTGTTTGAAAATTTGTAAATCGCGGAAGTCTGGGTGCCTGTTGCAGGGAGCGGAACAATGGAAATGCAATGTTAAACCCGCCTATGCAGGAACTCGTGTTTCAAGAAGGAAAAGCAGAGAGAAAAGATAAACTATAAATTTTTGGAAAAACGAGTAATACACACTAAATATGTACTATAAAGTATGAACATGAGATGTTATAGAGCATGTACGAATTCTGAATTCGATACTTAGGCACTTTTTGGATCCTGAGTTCTCGGACCGACGGGCTCTAAATTGGGCATCCATTGTTCCATGGCCTACAAATAGCATTCAGAATTCCGCGATATACAAATTGGCCAGCAAACCTGTGGGGTACTCGGGCATTACATAGTTCCTGCATTCCGTAGTTAAGCCAATCTTTGGATCGCGGGTACTCGGGCTGGCGGGCTCAAAACTGGGCCTCTATTATTCCGTTAGCTACAAATAGCACCCAAGAGTTCTGCAATATACAAATTGGCAGGCGGACTTGTGGGCTAGCTCACTCAACATTGCATTCTTATTGTTCTGTGTCATTCAAACAACACTCGAACTTCCGCCATATACAAATTCACAGATGGACTCCATGGCTAGCGGGCCCAAATTTGCGATTATTTACGGATGGTGATCCCTATGAACTCTGTAACACTACAAAAAAACATAATTTTCAAAACTAAAGTATTAATATTAAATATTGATATTGTACAATTTAATCACATAAAATTATAAAAGGATGTGAAATATCTTATTTCAAAGAAAAACCCGCGTATTCGGAAACTTGCGTTCCAAAAATTTTGTATAATATGAAACATGCAAGAGGTCGGTCGGGCTGCTGATATAAAAATGGGTGGAAATCTGAACACGTGTATCCGTCAAGTTTTGCACCTACAAAATTTCGCAAGAAATGAGTTATACATACCAAGGATATACTTTTATAAATTATGGGCATGAGATCTTATAGAGCATGGACGCAGGCCTCTTTCCATACTTGGTCACTTTTTGGATCGCGGGTTCTCAGGCTGGCGGGCTCAAAATTGGGTCTTTGTTGTTCCATTCCCTACAAATAGCATCGACAGTTCCGCGATATACAAATTGACAAGCGGATTTGCGGACTATTTCAATTTTAAGGGCCTCGTGTTGTTGTAATAGAAAATTTGGACTTGGGCCACTTTATATTCATTTCTTACAATATCAAACGGAGAAGCGGTTAGTCGAGTTGGTCATCTAAAGGTAATTGAAACCTGAAGTCGTGAATCCGCCAACTTCCGCAGGTAGAAGTTTTCTGAAAAACGAGTAATACATATTAAGTATGAACTCTTACTAGGTATGGACATGAGGTTTTTATAGAGTTTGTACGGATCCCAAATTTAATACTCAACCACTTTTTCGATTGCGGGTTCTCGGTCAGGCGGGCTCAAAGCTGGGCCTCTATTGCTCTATATCCCACAAATATCACCCACAGTCCCGCGATATGCAAATTGACAGTTGAAGCTATAGACTAGGTCCTTCAACATTGCAGTTCTATTGTTCTGTGTCTTCTAAGCAACATTCAGAGGAAACGAGTAATACATAGTAAAGATCTACTTCTACAAACTATGGACATGACATTTTATAGAGCATGTGTGGATCCCTAATTCCATACTTAACCACTATTTGGATGTCGGAGTCTCGGGCTGACGGGTTCAAAATTGGGCCTCTGTTGTTCCATGCCCTACAAATAGCATTCACATTTCCGTGATATACAAATTCACAAGCGGACTTGCCAATGATTTGAATTTTAAGGTCCTCGTGTTCATGTCAAAGCACAATTGGACTTGGGCCAGTTTATATTTGTTTATTACAATATCAAACGGACAAGCAATCGGCCAGGCTGGTGATATATTAAAAGTAAGTGAAATCTGAAGTCGTGAATCCGCCAACTTCCGGACCTAGAAGTTTTCTGAAAAGCAAGTAATACATACTAAGTATGTACTCTTATAAACTATGGACATGAAATTTTTATAGAGCATGTATGGATCCGCCATTCCATACTTAGCCACTTTTTGGATCGCGGCTTCTGTGGTTGGCGGGCTGAAAATTGGGCCTTTATTGTTCCGCGCTCTACAAAAAGCACCCACAGTTCTGCGATATACAAATTGACAAGTGGACCTGCGGGGTGGCTGGCTCAACATTGCACTTCCATTGTTTCGTGGCCTCCAAATAGCACTCGGAGTTCCGTGATATACAAATTAACAAATGGACTCGAGGATTGGCGGGTTCAAGTTTGTCATTGTTCACGGATGGTAATCCCTATCAACTATCTAAAATATCTAAAAACATTATTTTCAATACTAAATTATTAATATTAAATATTGATATTGTAGAATTTAATTAGACAAGAAAGTTTGTACAATTTGGTTGGGCGAGTGATATAAAAGTTCTCCGACAAATGAGCAATACATAGTAAACATGTACTTTTATAAAGTATCGACATGAGATTTTATAGAGCATATGCAGATCCCTCATTCCATACTTAGGTACTTTTTGGATCGCGGGTTCTGGAACTGGCGGGCTCAAAAGTGAGTCTCTATTGTTCCATGTCCTACAAATAGCACCCAAACTTCCGCGATATACAAATTGACAAGCGGACTTGCGGGCTGGTTGGCTCAATATTGCACTTCTATTGTCCCGTGTCCTCCAAACAACACTTGGAGTTTCGGGACATACAAATCGACAAGACCCCACGACTAGCGGATTTAAGATTGCAATTGTTTACGGATGGTCATCCTATCTAACTTTATCTAAAAACATTATTTTCAAATACTAAATTACTAATATTAAATATTGATATTGCACAATTGAATTACATTAAATTATTAAAGGATGTTAAATCGCTTATTTTTAAAAAAATGAAGGAAATAAAAGAATTTTTTTTTTAAATTCTATCACCACGAGCATAACAAGGACCAATTTGAATTTTAAGGGCCTCTTGTTCATATGATAGCACAATTGCACTCTGCACACTATATATTCGTTCATTTCAAATCATTCCAGGACATTAATTTTACCGAGTTCATTGATTAAGCAAAAATGCCAAAACAACGACCAATTTGAATTTTAAGGTCCTCTTCTTGATATGATGGCACAATTGCACTTCGCACAGTATATATTCGTTGATTTCAAATTATTCCAGGACAATAATTTTACCAAGTTCATCGATCAACGTAATCTGCTAAAACAAGCCACATACTACATTTGCGTCACGGCGCCATAGAAATTTTCAGGGGGATCTACGGGCCAACTGGCTAAAAAATTCAATTATATTGTTCTGTGTCCTTCAAACAATAGTTGGAGTTTCGCGGTATACAAATTGAGATACGAAGCACACAACCAAGAACCAACCAAACTTCAAACAGGCCGCAAGCAAGTTCCCAGAAGATTCCATAGAGCGGGACCCATCGACCTTTGCACCAAACAATTTGATATACAAAGAAAAGACGTCGTCGCATTCATTTTCTCTTGCATCTAGTATATGTTCCCAGTAGAAAATAACCAGGGCCATGGGATATACGAGGTTTGTTGCCATGCTTCCCATTTTTTGGACCGAACAATCTTATGCGCGTGCAATCCCAACTAGCCAAGTCCGACTAACATTCATCTGGATATTGAAGAAATATTGCAGAGAAACATGAGGTATTTTCATTTCCTGCCAAAGTTTGATATTTTCTTTTTTTTCCCTTCTTCAACCGATATGAAAAATTGCATTGTCTTCATTTAAGGTGAATTTGTTGTGTATCCAAAGCTCCCGCAACATGTACACACTGCTTGCCTTTTTCTATAGATACGTTTCATACGACAACTCTGCCAACTTAGGAAGCACATTTTGTAACAGAGGCTGCCTAACCGTACAATGCACGGTTGTGTTGCCCACGACTCAGATCACACCATTCACGCAATGTCCATATATATATGGACATTTTTCACCGCATCACAGACAATCAATTGTATCATCACTTATCAAAGTGGAGACAGAAGCAAAAGAGTTGCATTTTGCACATACAGGTTCAAAGGGGGTCGAGTACACATTGGATGCAACTAAAACACCTTCAACCTAGGAACACGAGCATAGAAATTAATACATTGAACAATATAATACACAACTGCACACCCCCCACCCCCCCTTAAAAAAATAAAAAATAATTAAAGAGGCCGCAGAAATTTGTTGAAGGCTATTTCTATAAGCAAAGTGAGGATGATTTTGTGGATGTATACGCACAACAGTTGTAGAGCTAGCTAGTTTCTTAAGATCCTCTACTATATCTACTAGCAACTCTGTTACAAACGTTGCCTGGGTTGTCCGAAAGATCCTTTCTCTAACATCCCTTTTCTTTGTTATATTTTTGAACAACATAAGTGGAATATGGCCTTTATGCAATTATTGTTTGATTGACGAAAATAAATTTGAATACGTATCGAACAATTGTAGCTGCAACATGGAACAGTGCAATATTTGTGTAACTTACCCGAGATACATGCACATGCGAAAGTAAAGGACAAAACTGGATATGAAAAGCAGTATCATTACCTTGTCATTGTCCGACTCTCCATCGTTTATATGGAGAATGTATTGAGAGCCAAGTTTTCTCACCCATGTGATAGCTGCGACAATCATTTTGATTGGGTAAATATCAGTGCTCTATGCAAGCTGGCTGATAGTCGAGTCCGGGACGAAACGATATTTTGAACAAATAGTGGAAATTTTTTCCACAATGCTTGTTTCGTTCAGCAAAATAATTCGATCGCAATCACCACATTCATATACTGTTTTTGGCAATATATTAAAATTTGTAATGGATATCCCATTACCCGACAATATATTTTCTGCATGTTTCTGGACAAGTTGTGGAGGAACAGTCAGTGTCACTGTCATCATGGCCTCCTTGTCTATCATGTCAACACGCATAATGGATCTACTTTTGTTTTCCTTGTCCAAGTAGGTGCTATAGACGACCATTATGTCCCCGATGAACACTTGTCCAGTTCGACGGTTGTTCAAGCCCTCTATTGATAGTAATTTGGATGTTACAATTGTAGACCTGGTGACAATTTTAGAACGGGAAAACTAAAGTGAATGCTAGTGTGCATGTTATTTTTTTATTTTTATTTTTATGTATTCTTATTTCACTGGCATAAATCTACAAGGACATGCATAGCTTTGATGAACTATGGAGCAAGAGTTTTGCAACCACACCTCTTACTCTGCGGAACATGCAACACGTTCGGTGTCTCGCTTGTACTTGTTGATACTTCTTGCGAGCTGCAAACCATGTATTGCAATCGACATCAACATATCCACCATGCCATATATGAATATATACCTGAGGATATTTGTTTAGTAAACATAGTAAGAGCGAAGCGTATGCATCTTTACCTTTGGCCTTATCGGTCTACTGATGTCTAGGATGACTGACTGCTCATGCCCATGTCACTAGTCCAACTTTTTCTGATGCAAGCATGTGCAGATGAACATAAGGACTAAACAAGCATATGCATTGTATACTATCCATTGCAAGGACTAAATAATCGTAAAATTGTATGCTCTGTTTTTTTAACTGGACAAATGTTTGACGGTAAACATGGCGTGAGGGCGGGGCACCATGGCCAATCTGTATATCGCGGACCCCCGGAAGTCAGGGAAGCAATGTTCAACCTGGTAGCCTGGCACCCGCAATCGCGAAAAGATGTAACTATGGAACAAGATAGAAGCGCGACCACAGATGTGAAACCGTTAGTCTACCAACCGACGCACCAAGGCATTTTCGGAAAGCACACTAAGCAGATGAATTAGAAAACAACAGAGATAATAGAAAATGGAAAAAGTACAAATAGGGAGGGCATAAAGGCCCATTGCTGCCAAGCCATCATTTTCAAGTCTAATATTATATGCTCCCACCCAGTTTGTATATTTAATTTACCACCACACTTGGTATACATTTTAGAAGATTGTACCACAAAACCCTTTGTTGTTGCACAAAACAATTCATCTCCCTGTCCAAGCAACCTATTTTTTCCAAGGCAACAACGTCGAATACACAATGGACATGAAGGCAAGTTAGTATGAAGACAGACATTTAAAAGAAAGAGAAACATGTCTATTTACCCGCCAAAGAGCCCATCACCATCTCCAACTATTCAGTTTGTTTAAATGTACCAATGCAGCGAAAAGACAAAGGACATGAAGCAGGTTAGTATGCAGGAAGGCATGTAATGAAGATAAGTTACCATGTACAAAGGCACACAACATGTACATATAATAAACTAGGTGAACACATATACATATCATAACACAATATGAAATAACAATACAAGTGTGCACCTTTCTATATCCTCTTCAACCGATGCAGTCAAGACTCCGTCGTTTTCTCCACCTATTCTGTTTGTTTGAATGTGGGAACTCACAAAACACATTGAACATAAATGGAAGTTGGTATGTACCGTAGGACAAGCAATATGAACAGACAGTAAAACAAACTCAACGAATAGTCTAGAAGATAGGCAGAATCATGAACCTTTTTGCTTCTCCATCCATGGCTGTAAACGTGTAATTTTTTTTCCCTGCCCAAAAGATATTACAAGCCACAAAATATCACTCAATTGCATGGTCGTAGCTAAACGATTTATGCTTTTCTATGGCAAATTATTCAGATATGATTCCACTGATGGAAATAGATGTTCTTTATCCTCTACACAGACTCTTGTGCCCACGATACAAGTTTTTGGTTTTCCGTGGCAAACTACCCAGACATGCTTCCAAACATCCAAATATAATCTTGCAAAATCTTTGTTGTACATATCATACCTCAAGCACAACACAAATTGTATTGTGCACACAATAGTCTGTGTAGAGGAGAAAGAACATGTAATGTTAGATCGGCACATCTGACCATACATGGTCTATAAATGTAGCTTGCATATGCTTTATTCTAACAAAAAAACAACGAATATTGCAATTTCACATGTAATCCTCCAACAATTTTGCATGCAACTATTTTCTTTCATGCCAGCACTGAAGCGCTAGAAAAATCTCACAGAATAACAGATATCGACCTCGACAGAGAGGGAAAATAACAAAACTGCATGTCGACTCCTAGGTGCAGGGGCTGAACGCCGTAAAGCACCCCCAAAAACAATAATAATCCAAGAAAAAAAGTAAAAAGAAAAGCTCCAACCACCGCCGCTGGACCCCAACCCTGTAAGGCCGAATCAAACAGAAGAAAACAACAAGCACCAGACAGTGAGAAAGCATGAATAGGCCAAACTGCACCCCTAAGTCCCCAAAGCGTAAACCCGATCCAAACAAACAGAACTAGCAACCCACGAACCAACAAGAACCATCGACCCAGTAAACAACATATGTATCTCCAACGATTATGAAATTGCAGCCCAAGCACATAAGGAACCGAAAACATACGAGGACCATGCCACTACAAATAAGAAAACATTCTTACTTGCAGACTGCAAAACAAGGAATAGAAAATGAAACTATGGCATAGAAACTTACTCTGAAACGTTGAAATGCAGAAGTGCAGGTCGACTAGCAAACGAAACAACAATAAGCAACAACCGAGAAACCAGCAAAGAAGAAGCACTCACCGAACCAATAAACAATGTATATAGCTTCAACGATAACGAAATTGCATTGCAAAGGTAAAAGAAGGATGAAAAATACAATGATTGTTGAACTGGCGGTGGACAAACAAGACTGTGCAAATTCATTGTTACTGTATGGAAAATTTCGAGGATAAATGTACTCCGAGAAGAGTATTTACATAAACATTTAAGGCTCTCAGGTTGTCTAAGGACCTCGCGGTATGCAAACATTTAAGCTGTCAGGCCTGTTGGAGGACGTCGCCTCATGTAAACATTTTAGCTGTCAAGCCTATTGAGGCATCTCAAAAAAAGTGTCAATACATTTCAACAAAAATACATCCGCCAAGGACGTTATAAACTTTGGAATTCGCAATCAGTATAAAGCTTGGATATCAAAACATTTAAATATGCTTAGTGCATATCAAAACTTAGGAATATATTCAACTAGCAGAAAATGCTAATACAAATATTCGAACTAATGCTAGCATTAATCCACCTTCAAGCAATATACAGGAAAAATATATGATTCAAAAAGACTATATACGAGAAAAAGTTTGGATATGTTCCCATATAAAACATTGGGAATAGCGAAGCCGACAATAACACCTCCAATCTCTTATCCAATCAGATCAGTGCATATATGGTACTTTTTATGATAAAAAATATATATGCTTTTAATTCCCTAGCTCCAACAATAGGTATTATGCAAATTTTTCTAGTCGAAGGACAAACTAATATGTAGTCAACGACTTATCGATTGCTATAGTCCTTCTATGCCTACGACAGGGACTAATAAATAAATAGAGATCGAAGGTTTACGGGCTAACCAAAATTATTAATTTGGTACGAATTTTAAAATAGAAACAAGTGTTGCATGGCAGCTCAGTTTTTGTCGGGTTGGAATGGGAATAAATGTAGAGGGATGGGGGAATAAGTAGCGGAGGCAAATGGAAACTGTAGCGGAGACATGGCAAGCAGCCTGAAGCACAGGTGATATCCATGCATTAAATGACACGTGGCTCCTAGAGCAATTTTGGCATTGAAAGCATTTAGTTTTTTAAAGTATTTTCATTCTAATTACACTGTGTTTTGCATAATCCATCTTGCTTTTATTTTTACCATGACTTTCCATGTTCGAAATTTCGTTCCTACCTTTCATGTTTTATCTCTTCAATGTATTTATAAAATTCATTCATAATGATTTATGTATACTTCCAACTGGTTAGAGTTAAGTACAATTTTCATAGTCACTTCTTTAAATAGATCATCTGGTTTGTGTGTCTCTATATGTGTTAGGATAAATAAAGCTATATGCGGTGGAAAAGAAACAAATATATTGTTTTTGAATTATACTGTGTTCTTATAGATGTGGTACTCCTCTATAAGTTTTTCATGTGGTGTGTATAGTTCAAATGTGGGACTTAGAGAATATCTGTCGTAATGACTTGAAGCAATACAAAACGATGGAAAATGTTTTTTTTTTTTGAAATAAAGGTTCATGGAAAATAGGACCAGGAATCACACACATCAAACATTCAAATTAAATAAACACAATCTCTTGACATTCAGCATAGTTGAAGATAAACAAAATTTGAACACATAAATATAAACGAAGATAAAAATAGTTTTCTTTGAAATATATCAAAAAAATAATATTGTTTGTTACATATTCATGGAAATTTAAATGTGTTTGTCATATAGACTGGGATTGGGGATCTCGCAGACCATAAAATAAATATGTACAAGAAATTGGACTGTAGAAAGAAGAAGTGGGCGAGGGTAGAGAGCAAGACCTGAAAAGAAGAAATTGGAAGGTATCAGTATTTGGTTAGACATTTCTATTTAAACAGGTGGAATAACTTGAATGATAAACAAAGCAGAATGTGATCAGTATAGACTTACATTGATGGTATATATCTTCCCTTTACTATTTTCTTGTTGATGCCTATTTATTGTTGTCGTCGACGGCTACTCGAATCATGCCAACTACCTGCTACCCTTTGTCGGTGAGTTTGTCGATTGCCCTTTGGAACCATTCTTCAATGTAGCCTCTCATGGGGGCCACATTGATATCAGCCTGTATTTTTATGTTGAAAAGCTCATTTTTTAATTCCCTTGGATCGATAGAAAGATTATGCAAAGTCTGATCAATTTCTTCATTTTGTACCGAATAGTCCACTAGCCAGTTGTCCACGTCATCTTCACCATATTCAAGGATGTTGTAAAACGTTTCTAAAGACAACCCCTTAAAAATATCAACTTGTTCATCGAAGGCTTGCTTGGTTAAGGGCAAAGAGTTGATGATTAATTTGGGGTCTTGGAACTCGTTGGTACTTCTGGCTAAGTCTATTTTGGTCAGCTTTTTGAATAATTCTTCATTCTTTGATATGGCTTGTTCACATGATTGGACAATGAGATGCAAGTTCTTCACTTTTTCTTTCCATCATGCATTTAATTGAGTGATCCGGTTTGGGGACGGTATATCTTCTTGTCTTCTTCTCATATCTGTCATATTGTTGACATGGACGCCAAAAGGGATGACCGTGTCTATATAGAAACCTTCTTCATTTTTTAAATCCGTCTGCAAATGTTTGTGCAAAGCATGTGCTCTCATTCCAAGGGAAGCCATACTTTGTGATGTTTCCCAGGCCTGAGTAATCAACTCCATTATTTTCTTGATATTCTTCTCCACATAGCCTCTACACAATGCAAGGAGGTTGGAGGATCCTTTTAACTTGGTTGCAGGGGTGGCAGGCATGGTTATTGCTAAAGGACTAGCAAGCAATGGCATAGGAATCAAAGCTTCCTCCAATTCCTTGACTCGGTCATTCAGTCTAACATTCTCGGCCTCAATGCCTCCAATGGAATCATCAAGAGCATCTTCGGTTGCTCGGTGAAGTCGGGAGATTTGGGACGACCACATGTTCCTAAGGTTAATCTTTGAACGAGATTTCCCTTTCTTATTTCTTACATCTCTCTTTTCAATAATTAAGTTTTTAGACTCGCTATAAAAAACAACGCTCTAGAATACGAAGGATTCATCGCCGTAAAAAATTTCGGTCTCAACTATTTTCATTGGGGGACTATGTTGGATCGCGTCCTAGGGCTAATCAACGTTGCAGAATACGCTATCCAGATCAGTCTCAAGTTCCATGTCTTCACTTTCAATTTCGGGCTCTTCTGCTTTCCCCACTAACTTTTTTCTCTTCTTCTTCACGAGAAACTTGTGAGAACTATCAATTTTAGTGCGAGGAGGGCTCTTATCTCCTCCTCCGTTTGAAGAATTATGGGTTGCTTTCTTACTGTGGTGGGTTGTTGGAGCGATGCTCCGGGATGTCATACTCTTGAGAGTAGTAGCCGAGGATTGAACACTCTTCTCACCGGGGCCTTTTCCCTATTGTTTGTACAATTCGGTGGTGCTTTGTAATGTCTCTAGGTCGTCGGCGTGAGAAGCAGGAGTGTTGTCACCATTGTCTTTGTCTTTGTTCATACGTGTCTGGATAAAAGAATTATTGAAGCCAACTGCTAGTAAATGTTTTAAAAAAATCCCATCAAGGTCGAACCCTCTTAGTCTTTCAACATATCTTAGGTTCAAGTTGTTGAAATGGTCTGCGAATTTGTCAATTTTGTTGACATTCCTCAACACGAAGTCCCCGACTTTCCAAGGTGGAGGAATGAATTGTTTTTTTCTCTTCTCATGGAATAAATGCAACCAATAGTTGTATTGTACTGCTATTTCTGTAACAAACATTATGTCCGTAATGTGACATGGAAGGAAAGCAGGATTTTCTTTGGAGCCAAAAATCATTATCACACTGTAATTCTCCATTTGTTCAAGTGCCCCATTCCTGTCCAAAAACTTGGTTGCCTGGTTAGACATATGGGGAACATCATTTCCTAACAATAAATCTTTGAAAACAGAGACAAAGTCATTAATAACCTCATAAAAACAATGGGAGGCCTCGTGCCTCCACAAGGCCTGGTACCAAAAGGTTATTGGGTCGAATTCATAGTTTACTTTCTTGGACACAGACAGTTTTGGAAACGAACAACAATGCGCTATCGTGAAAACCAAGTAGGATGACATATAAAATTTCTTCTCCTTTTTGAATCGTGAAAATTCAGAACAAATTTCAATGGAAATTAGCTTCCCCCAATCAAAAATGGCTTTTTCCTTGACTGTGAAATACAAAATATAAAGAACCATGCGGGAAATACTTGTTGTGGATTCATGCCCGTTATTCTTGTAAACAACCAGGCAATTTCCTGGAATGGATTTCTAAATGA
>JASDQU010102838.1:219679-230502 GCA_032191745.1 Picea mariana
GCAATGTTAAACCCGCCTATGCAGGAACCCGCATTTCAAGAAGGAAAAGCAGAGAGAAAAGATAAACTACAATTTTTTGGAAAAACAAGTAATACACACTATATATGTACTATAAAGTATGAACATGAGATGTTATAGAGCTTGTACGGATTCTGAATTCGATACTGAGGCACTTTTTGGATCGCAGGTTCTCGGACTGGCGGGCTCTAAATTGGGCATCCATTGTTCTGTGGCCTACAAATAGCATTCAGAATTCTGCGATATACAAATTGGCCAGCGGACCTGCAGGGTACTCGGGCATTGCACTATTCTCGCATTCCATACTTAAGCCAATCTTTGGATCGCGGGTACTCGGGCTGGCGGGCTCAAAACTGGACCTCTATTGTTCTGTTAGCTACAAATAACACCCAAGAGTTCCGCAATATACAAATTGACAGGCAGACTTGCGGGCTGGCTCGCTCAACATTGCATTTCTATTGTTCCGTGTTGTTCAAACAACACTCAAACTTTCGCCATATACAAATTCACAGATGGACTCAACGGCTGGCGGGCCCAACCTTGCGATTGTTTACGGATGGTGATCCCTATGAACTATGTAACACTACAAAAAAAACATTATTTTCAAAACTAAAGTATTAATATTAAATATTGATATTGTACAATTTAATTACATAAAATTATAAAAGGATGTGAAATATGTTATTTCAAAGAAAAACCCGCATATTCAGAAACTTGCGTTCCAAAAATTTTGTATAATATGAAATGTGCAAGAGGTCGGTCGAGTTGCTGATATAAAAATGGGTGGAAATTTGAACACGTGTATCCGCCAAGTTCTGCACCTACAAAATTTCGCAAGAAACGAGTTATACATACCAAGTATGTACTTTTATAAATTATGGGCATGAGATCTTATAGAGCATGTATGCAGGTTTCATTCCATACTTGGTCACTTTTTGGATCGCGCATTCTCGGGTTGGATCGCAGGTTCTCGGGCTAGCGGGCTCAAAATTGAGTCTTTGTTGTTCCGTGCCCCACAAATAGCACCGACAATTCCGCGATATACAAATTAACAAGCGGATTTGTGGACTATTTCAATTTTAAGGGCCTTGTGTTGCTGTAATAACAAATTTGGACTTGAGCCACTTTATATTCATTTCTTACAATATCAAATGGAGAAGCGGTCAATCGGGCTAGTCATCTAAAGGTAATTGAAACCTGAAGTCGTGAATCCGCCAACTTCCGCGGTTAGAAGTTTTCCGAAAAACAAATAATACATACTAAGTATGAACTCTTACAAGGTATGAACATGATGTTTTTATAGAGTTTGTATGGATCCTGCATTTCATACTTGGCCACTTTTTCGATTGCGGGTTCTCGGTCTGGCAGGCTCAAAGCTGGGCCTCTATTGCTCTGTATCCTACAAATAGCACCCAGAGTCCCGTGATATCCAAATTTACAGTCGAAGCTATGGACTGGGTCCTTCAACATTGCAGTTCTATTGTTCTGTGTCTTCTAAACAACATTCAGAGAAAATGAGTAATGCATAGTAAAGATCTACTTCTACAAACTATGGATATGACATTTTATAGAGCATGTACGGATCCCTAATTCCATACTTAGCCACTATTTGGATGGCGGATTCCCGGGCTGACGGGTTCAAAATTGGGCCTTTGTTGTTCCATGCCCTACAAATAGCATCCACATTTCCACGATATACAAATTCACAAGCGAACTTGCCAGCTATTTGAATTTTAAGGTCCTTATGCTCATCTCATAGCACAATTGGACTTGGGCCAGTTTATATTCGTTTATTACAATATCAAAGAATCGGTCGGTCAGGCTGGTGATATAAAAGTAAGTGAAATCTAAAGTTGTGAATCCGCTAACTTCCGCACCTAAAAGTTTTCCAAAAAACGAGTAATACATACTAAGTATGTACTCTTATAAACTATGGACATGAAATTTTTATAGAGCATGTATGGATCCACCATTCCATACTTAGCCACTTTTTGGATCGCGGCTTCTGTGGCTGGCGGGTTGAAAATTGGGCCTCTATTGTTCCGCGCTCTACAAAAAGCACCCACAATTCCGCGATATACAAATTGACAAGCGGACCTACGGGCTAGTTGGCTCAACATTGCACTTCCATTGTTTCGTGTCCTCCAAATAGCACCTGGAGTTCCGCGATATACAAATTGACATATGGACTCGAGGACTGGTGGGTTCAAGTTTGCCATTGTTCACGGATGGTAATCCCTATCAACTATCTAACATATCTAAAAACATTATTTTCAATACTAAATTATTAATATTAAATATTGATATTGCAGAATTTAATTATACAAGAAAGTTTGTACAATTTTGTCGGGTTAGTGATATAAAAATTTTCCGACAAACGAGCAATACATAGTAAACATGTACTTTTATAAAGTATCGACATGAGATTTTATAGAGCATATGCAGATCCCTCATTCCATACTTAGGCACTTTTTGGATCGTGGGTTCTCAACCTAGTGGGCTCAAAATTGAGTTTCTATTGTTCTATGTTCTACAAATAGCACCCAGACTTCTGCAATATACAAATTGACAGGTGGACTTGCGGGTTGGTTCACTCAACATTGCACTTTTATTGTCTTGTGTCCTCCAAACGACACTCGGAGTTCTAGGACATACAAATCGACAGGACCCCACGACTGGCAGATTCAAGATTGCAATTGTTTACAAATGGTCATCCTATCTAACTTTATCTAAAAACATTATTTTTAAATACTAAATTACTAATATTAAATATTGATATTGTACAATTGAATTAATTAAATTATTAAAGGATGTTAAATCGCTTATTAAAAAAAAAAATGAAGGAAAGAAAGGAAAGTTTTTTTTAAATTCTGTCACCGCAAGCATAACAAGGACCAATTTGAATTTTAAGGGCTGCTTGTTCATATGATAGCACAATTGCACTCCGCACACTATATATTTGTTCATTTCAAATTATTCTAGGACATTAATTTTACCGAGTTCACCGACTAAGCAAAAATGCCAAAACAACGACCAATTTGAATTTTAAGGTCCTCTTCTTGATATGATAGCACAATTGCACTTCGCACAGTATATATTCATTGATTTCAAATTATTCCAGAACAATAATTTTACCAAGTTCATTGATCAACGTAATCTATTAAAACAAGCCACATACTACATTTGTGTCACAACGCCATAGAAATTTCCAGGCGGATCTGCAGGCCAGCTGGCTAAAAAATTCAATTATATTGTTTTGTGTCCTCCAAACAATAGTTGGAGTTCCACGGTATACAAATTGAGAGATGAAGCACACAACCAAGAACCAACCAAACTTCAAACAGGCCGCAAGCAAGTTCCCAGAAGGTTCCATAGAGCAGGACCCATCAACCTTTGCACCAAACAATTTGATATACAAAGAAAAGACATCGTCGCATTCGTTTTCTCTTGCATCTGGTATATGTTCCCAGTAGAAAATAATCGGGGCCATGGGATATATGGGGTTTGCTGCCATGCTTCCAATTTTTTGGATCAAACAATCTTATGCGCGTGCAATCCCAACTAGCCAAGTCCGACGAACATTCATCTGGATGTTGAAAAAGTATTGCAGAGACACATGAGGTATTTTCGTTTCCTGCCAAAGTTTGATATTTTTTTTTTTCCTTCTTCAGTCGATATGCAAAATTGCATTGTCCTCATTTAAGGTGAATTTGTTGTGTATCTGAAGCTCTTGCAACATGTACACACTGCTTGCCTTTTTCTGTAGATAAGTTTCATATGACAACTTTGCCAACTTAGGAAGCACATTTTGTAACAGAGGCTGCCTAACCGTACAATGCATGGTTGTGTTTCCCATGGTTCGGATGACACCATTGACGCAATGTCCATATAGATATGGACATTTTTCACTGCATCACAGACAATCAATTGTATCATCACTTATCAAAGCGGAGGCAGAAGCAGGAGAGTTACATTTTGCACATACAGGTTCAAAGGGGGTCGAGTACACATTGGTTGCAACTAAAACACCTTCAACCTGGGAACGTGAGCATAGGAATTAATACATTGAGCAATATAATACACAATTGCACCCCCCCGCTCCCCTTAAAAAAAATAAAAAAAATTAAATAGGTCGCAGAAATTTGTTGAAGGCTATTTCTATAAGAAAAGTGAGGATGATTTTGTGGATGTATACACACAACAGTTGCAGAGCTGTTGTGCAGAGCTAGCTAGTTTCTTCAGATCCTCTACTATATCTTCTCGCAACTCTGTTACAAACATTGCCTAGGTTTTCCAAAAGATCCTTTCTCTAACATCCCTTTTCTTTGTTATATTTTTGAACAACATAAGTGGAATCTTCCCTTTATGCAATTGTTGTTCGATTGACGAAAAAAAATTTGAATACGTATCAAACAATTGTAGTTGCAACATGGAACAATGTAATATTTGTGTAACTTACCCAAGATACATGCACATGCGAAAGTAAAGGACAAAACTGAATATGAAAAGTGGTACCATTACCTTGTCAATGTTCGACTCTCCATCCTTTATATGGAGAATGTGTTGCGAGCCAAGTTTTCCCGCCAATGTGATAGTTGTGCTAATCGTTTTGATTGGGTAAATATCAGTGCTATGTGCAAGCTGGCTGATAGTCGAGTCTGGGACGAAATGATATTATGAACAAACAACGGAAATTTTTTCCACAATGCTTGTTTCGTTCAGCGAAATAATTTGATCGCAATCACCACGGTCATATACTGTTTTCGACAATATATTAAAATTTGTAATGGATATCCCATTACCCGACAATATCTTTTCTGCATGTTTCTGGACAAGTTGTGGAGGAATAGTCAGTGTCACTTTCATCATGGCCTCCTTGTCTGTCATGTCAGCACGCATAATGGATCTACTTTTGTTTTCCTTGTCCAAGTAGGTGCTATAGACGACCATTATGTCCCCGACGAACACTTGTCCAGTTTGGCAGTCGTTCAAGCCCTCTATTGATAGTACTTTGGATGTTACAACTCTAGACCTGGTGACAATTTTTGAACAGGAAAACTGAAGTGAATGGAGCCAGTACACGCATAGCTTCGATGAAATATGGAGCTAGAGTTTTGCAACCACACCTCTTAGTCTGCGGAACATGCAACAAATTCGACGTCTCACTTGTACTTCTTTATACTTCTTGCGAGCTGCAAACCATGCATTGCAGTCGACATCAACATATCCACCATGCCATAGATGAATATATACCCGAGGATGTTTGTTTAGTAAACATAGTAAGAGCAGAGCATATACATCTTTACCTTTGGCCTTGTCCGTCTGTTGATGTCTCGGATGACTGACTGCTCATGCCCATGTCACTAGTCCAACTTTTTCTGATGCAAGCATGTGCAGATGAACATCAAGACTAAACAAGCATATGCATTGTATATTGTCCATCACAAGGACTAAATAACCGTAAAATTGTATGCATCTGCTTTTCTTAACTGCACAAATTTTTAACAGTAAACAGGGCATAAGGGCGAGGCACCATGGCCAATCTGTATATCGTGGACCCTCGAAAGGCATGGGAGCAATGTTCAACCTGGCAGCCTGGCACCCGCAATCAAGAAAGTAGGTAACTATGGAACAAGGTAGAAGCGTGACCACATATGTGAAACTGTTAGTTCGCCACCGACTCACCAAGGCATTTTCGGAAAGCACACTAAGCAGATGAATTAAAAAACAAAAGGGATAATAGAAAATGGAAAAAGTAGAAATAGGGAGGGCATAAAGGCCCATTTCGGCCAAGCCATTGTTTGCGGGTCTAATATTGTATGCCCCCACCCATTTTGTATATTTAATTTACCACCACACTTGGTATACCTTCTAGAAGATTGTACCATAGAACCCTCTAATGTTGCACATAATAATTCATCTCCCTGTCCAAGCAACCTGTTTTTTCCAAGGCAACAATGCCGAAAATGCAATGGACATGAAGGCAAGTTAGTATGAAAACAGACATCTAAAAGAAAGAGAAACAAGTCTATTTACCTGCCAAAGAGCCCATCGCCATCTCCAACTATTCTGTTTGTTTAAATGTACCAATGTAGCAAAAAGACAACAGACATGAAGCAGGTTAGTATGCAGGAAGGCATGTAATGAAGATAAGTTACCATGTACGAAGGCACACAACATGTACATATAATAAACTAGGTGAACACATATATGAACCATAAATGAAATACAAAACAACGCAATATGAAATAACAGTACAAGCATGCACCTTTCTATATCCTCTTCAACCGATGCAGTCAAGACTCCCTCATTTTCTCCAGCTATTCTATTTGTTTGAATGTGGGAACGCACAAAACACAATGAACATGAATGGAAGTTGGTATGCACCGCAGGACAAGAAATATCTACAGACAGTAAAACAGACTCAACAAACAGTCTAGAAGATAGGCAGAATCATGAACCTTTGCGCTTCTCCATCCATGGTTGTAAACGTGTAATTTTTTTTCCCTGCCCAAAAGATTATTACAAGCCACAAAATATCATGCAATTGCATGGCCGTAGCTAAACGATTTATGGTTTTCTGTGACAAATTATTCAGATATGCTTCCACCGATCGAAATACATGTTCTTTATCCTCTACACAGGTTGTTGTGCCCACGATACAAGTTTTTGGTTTTTTGTGGCAAACTACCCAGACATGCTTCCAGACATCCAAATATAATCTTGCGGAATCTTTGTTGTACATATCATACCTCAAGCACAACACAAATTGTATCGTGCGCACAATAGTCTGTGTAGAGGAGAAAGAACATGTAATGTCAAATCGGCACATCTGACCATACATGGTCTATAAATGTATCCTACATATGCTTTATTCTAACAAAAAAACAACGGATATTGCAATTTCACATGTAATCCTCCAACAATTTTGCATGCAACTATTTTCTTTCATGCTTGCACTAAAGCACTAACAAAATCTCATAGAATAATAGATATCGACCTCGACAGAGAGGGAAAATAACACAATTGCATGTCGACTCTTGGGTGCAGGGGCTGAACATCGTAAAGCACCCCAAAAAACAATAATAATCCAAAAAAAAAAAAAAAAAAATCTCCAACCACTGCCGTTGGACCCCAACCCTGCAAGGCCGAATCAAATAGAAGAAAACAACGAGAAAGCATGAACAGGCCGAACTGCACCCCCAAGGCCCCAAAGCATACACCCAAGCCAAACAAACAAAACCAACAACCCACGAACCAACGAACCAGCAAGAACCACTGACCGAGTAAACAACATATGTATCTCCAACGATTACGAAACTACAGCTCAAGCACAGAAGGAACCGAAAACATACGAGGACCATGCTACTACAAATAAGAAAACATTCTTACTTGCAGACTACAAACACTGAACAACAAAAAAGGAATAGAAAATGAAACTATGGCATCGAAACTTACTGTGAAACGCTGAAATGCAGAAGCGCGGGTCGACTCGCAAATGGAACAATAATAAGCAACAATCGAGAAACCAGCAAAGAAGAAGCACTCATCGAACCAGTAAACAATGTATATAGCTTCAATGATAACGAAATTGCATTGCAAAGGTAAAAGAAGGATGAAAAATACAATGGTTGTTGAATTGACTATGGACAAACAAGACTGTGCAAATTCATTTTTATTGTATGGAAAATTTTGAGGATAAATATACTATGAGAAGCGTATTTACATAAACATTTAAGGTTGTCAGGCTATCTAAGGACCTCGCGATATGCAAACATTTAAGCTGTCAGGCCTGTTGGAGGACGTCGCCTCATGTAAACATTTTAGTTGTCAGGCCTATTGAGGCATCTCGAAAAAAGTGTCAATACATTTCAACAAAAATACATCCGCCAAGGACGTTATAAACTTTGGAATTCACAATCACTATGAAGCCTGGATATCAAAACATTTCAATATGCTTAGCACATATCAAAACTTATGAATATATTCAGCTAGCAGAAAATGCTAATACAAACATTCAAACTAATGCTAGCATTGATCCACCTTCAAGCAATATACAGAAAAAATATATGATTCAAAAAGACTGTATATGAGAAAAAGTTTGGATATGTTGCCATATAAAACGTTGGGAATAGCGAAGCCGGCAATAACACCTCCAATCTCTTATCCAATCAGATCAGTACATATATGGTACTTTTTATTATAAAAAAAATATATGCTTTTAATTCCCTAGCTCCAACAATAGGTATTATGCAATTTTTTATGGTCAAAGGACAAACTAATATATAGTCAACGACTTATCGATTACTATAGTCCCTCTATGCCTACATAAGGGACTAATAAGGGTAATAGTTGTAAAGCAGTTAGTATTTGTTTTAAGATTATGTATTGCAATTTTAATAACCAACTCGACTCACAAGATTGAGATGTAAAATTTGAAATGAGAACTATTCAACTTAAAAAGCAATGAGATGAAAGATTATGTGAGTATGTTGAAATGGGGAAATAAACATTGAACAATGGTCTCTTATATTGTGCAATATAGTTGCAAATTAAGGAGAGGTCAAAATTGTATATTCTTACTCGATGTCCCCACTTGGTTAGGTTCGTAATCAGCCGAAGGTTTACCTGGTGTACCATCTATGAATCATGGGGAAGTCCTCTAAAGGGGTTTTATGCGAGGGTTTCATTGGGAAAAAGATCAAAATTTCATATAAAACACTCCATACCAACATTTCATGAAGATATTATGACACGTACAACAAGGTTGGCTAATAAACTCATGCAAAGAAAAAACATATATTGAGAATATAATCAATGGAACAACCAACTTTTAATACAAAACAAGTGAAATTTTCATGAAGATATAATGAGAGGTACAACAAGGTTGGCTAATAAACTCATACAAAGAAAAAACACATATATTGAAAATAGAATTAATGGATCAACAACTTTTAATACAAAACATGTGAAATTAGCATAAAGTCACAAATGCAATAGAACCAACCTACATAGGGCAAGTGAAACCTGCAACTCACCTCCAATGGAAGATAGGGATATCAAAAGACATTTAATCTTTTTTTGGGATTTGGGGGGCCCAAACTCTGGCTCTAGTCTACACCTTGGGAATTGTTGAAGGAGTCAGCTACTATGGTGGAGGTTATTTTAGGTTATTCTAGCTAACCGGAGTTTTAGCTTGAACCTTGTTTAGCAGAGGTTCTTTAGCGTCAGACATTTTAAAACTACATTTCACTACAATTTTTGACTTGTGTGTGAGTAGGGGGCTTAACTGTAGGAGTTGGTCTCTATGTCATGTCTTCTGGCGTTTTCCTCAGTGGAGTTTAAGTGGCAGCAACTTAACTCACAAGAGATATGCACTGATGGAGGATGAAGTCAACGCACTCATGGGTGCGGCTGACGAGGCACTCTGGCGTAGTGCAGGTCTCTTCACCTCGACCGACGAGTTAAGGCTTTGTGCATGACATATTTCCTCGAGGAAGACGGCTTTGGGGCTCATTTCCTCATCCTCGTCGACTAAACAATTTGCCTTAGCCTCCGATGTCCGAGCTGCTGCTCCTGCGAACTCTCTTGCAGAGCTTCTTGTTGGACAAATTGTCGTTCCTTCCACCTTAGAAGAGATTGGGGTTCAAAGGGGGTCAGATGGTGTAACCCTTTCGAAGAAGACGACCTTGAAGCCCTTTTATTCGCCCTCTTCAGTAAAACCTCCAGTCTTAAACCCCGACATCTCTTCTGCTACCCCAACGAACTTTCCAGCAGGGTCCACAACTCGACAAGGAACTGCTCCTTACCCCTTAGCTGCGTCGGGTGTTTTAGGGACTTCTGTGGGTGTTTTTCCACAGGTGGGGGTAGCACGTAATTTTACAAGTGGAAGGAAGTCCAACTTAAAACTGTGGTTTTCAAATAAATCAAAGAGGAAACTGATGTTAGTGGTAGACATAGGTCTGGAGGATTCAGTCAGCCTGGCGTTGTGCACCTTAGTGGGTCGTCTTACCTATCGGTCCATGTGCAAAACCAGTATTGCAAAGTGGGTTCAGACCTTCTGGTGACCTTTGATGGGTTATGAGCCAGAGATGTTTTACTTGACAAGAGGGTGGTTTGGTTTTCATTTTAAAAAATATGAGGACACTTCACTTATCCTAGACCCAGCACAAGAATACTTTTGTTTGTGTCACCTCTGGGTCCTTTTACCAGGGTTGTCTCTGCACCTCTGGAACGAGAAATCCTTAGAGGCCATTGGAAATTCCCTCGATCACTTTGTTAAAGTTGATAAACAGGTGCTCGTAGCTTCTAACAAAAAAATGGCAAAGGTCTTGTTTGAAATAGATATACACTCAGGATTGTTGGAATCCTTAGATATTGATTGGAGAGGACATTATTTCTGTCAAAAGTTGGATTACCTGGGCATTCCTTTTAGGCGCTCATTTTGCTGGTAGATAGGCCACCTGATAAGACATTGCCCTGGCTTTGTTGAGGAGGAGCAGTCAAAAGATACTATGCTAAATTTGTCGACCATAGTTGACTCACGAGGAGTGGATTCACATGTATTAAACACCTTCTTCCTAGAGGCACAAGAATCTAATGACTCAGATTGCTCAGATATTGTCACTGGTAAGTTAAAGACTATTTGTCCTTCTTTATTTTTTTTTATTTTCGGCTTGGGAAAGAGACACATTGGATTCCTCCTCGCTCTTGGGTGTTGGGGTTTCGATTTTACCCTCTGTGGATAAGTTACAGGCTTGGGAGGGTACTTGCCCACCTAACTCAACACTTTTTAACTCTGTGGG
>JASDQU010102838.1:230569-242096 GCA_032191745.1 Picea mariana
ATCATCCCGGGTTTTAGAGAATCCGAAGTTGGAGAAAGTTCCATAGGAGCGGTTTTGAATACCTTGATCCCAACCTACAGGGAGTCCCTCTCTGTTGGGTATGTGTTATATTCTTTGCATGAGTAGCAGTGTATGTGCGTTGCGTCAGGCGCAGTGCCCCTGAGAAAAAAATTATGCCTTGGGAAACGTGTCACATATTTAGGTGGTTTTTCGGCACATGGTTTCTTTGCCAATGGTTTTCTATTTTCGGTTAAAGAATTAGGGTTGTTGACTAATCAAGGTCATTAGGTTAGGGTTTTGGATGCCGCTAGCTCCTATATGTATATTGTATTGTAAACAATGTAACGCAATGAAAATATAGAATATGTTGGTTTTCCAGGGGAAAAATCTATGTGTAATGTTTGTATTTTCCATTGTATATTTTATGTTCTTTTACTGAAAATTAGTTTGCAAAAAATATTGTACAAGGTTAAAATATACACTCTCTCCTATACGTATTCCTACCTTTCAGGGGAGAAGTGTCTATCGTAAACTGGAGCCTGGTGGGGTCTCTGGATGCCCGGATAAGACAGGGTTGGGTTTGGTGAAGGATTATACTTGGTCGAAGGGGTTGGGGTTTGAGCTCTCCCCTATAAAAACTCGAAGTGCACGTAAAAAATCAGACAACACTCCTTCTCTTCCATAGGTTCACCAAACAAATCTTTTTGAATTTGGGGTGCTTAGAGCATGAAATCCCTAGCCAGGGTCAAGCCATGATCCTGCTCTCCCTTAGTATCAAAGGGGTGGGGGGGACCTTGAAATCAACCCCCTTTAGAAGACTTCTCAGTAGGACTTATCCAGATATCATTTTCCTACAATAAACATTGGTCGATGGAAATAAGGCCAGGCTATTTATGAACACCTTTCGTCCCTCTTGGCTAACCCGTGTTGTTAACTCGGTAGGAAATTCCGGGGGACATTTAGTGACTTGGGACCCATCAAAATTTGAACTAGTCCCTTATTTGTGTTGTGGTGGAATTTTCCTGACAGGTACCTGTCTTTAGAATAAACAGTCGATCTCACTACTTAACATTTATGGACCTTGTTCTAACAGAAAAATATTTTGGGACAAGGTGGCTACCAGGGGCCTGCTAGCACATAAGAATCTGATAGCAGTAGGGGACTTTAACCTCACTTTAAATGTCAAGGAAGTGTGGGGAGATTCGGCACATCAAGACCAATTGGCTGGGTATTTCAATAATTTTTTTCAAGAACATTGTCTTGTGGATATAGTTCTGGATGAACTAGTTCCAACTTGGAAAAATGGCCGAACTGGTTCAGAGACTATCTCAAAACGTTTGAATCGGGTGTTTTTTTTTTAGAATCTCTGGTAATTGGCGAAGGTAGGACTAGGTCAGGGGTGGCATACCCATATCTATCAGAGCATGCGACAATTTTACTACAATTTTATTCTCTTCCTTTTCTGGCAACTTATCCCTTTAAGCTAAACTCGAGTTGGTTGCTTGAAGCATAATTCTCCATTATTATAAAAGAAGTTTAGAATGACCCAAAGTTTAAGAATGAACTGGGGGCACAACAACATTTAGTTTGGAAACTGAAGTCCATAAAAAACAGAGAATGAAATCCTAGGCAAAAAACCATAGAAGGCAAAAGCTTCTTAGACTGGAACAACTGGAGGGAGAATTATAGGTTAGCCTATAAGAAGATTTGCAGGAGTGGGGAATCGAGGTAGGGACAACATATTGAAAATTGTAGAGACTGAACGAAATCAGATCCTCCTAGTAGAAGAAATTTTATGGAGACAGTGGAGCAGGGCCACTTGGATAAAAAGTGGAGATCAAAATTCAAAGTTATTTCATCACTTTGCAAGTTCTAACAGAAATAAAAAAACACATTTGGGAAATAAAATATGTGATTGGACACGTCCATTCTGGTCAAGAAGCACTCAAGTTAGCGACCACAAAACCCTTTAAATATTTTTATGGGGTTTCTGATCACACAAGTATTATTGAACAAGTCTGTGTAGCCATAATTTTCTCTCGTTTCGTCACAGAGGAGGATACCTTACTTCTGCATAGCCCCTGTACAAAGTAAGAAATCTGGGAAGTCCTAAAGTCATTTGCAAAAGACAAAAGCTCGGGGCCCAATGGCTGGACAGTCAAGTTCTTTTTACACTTCTTTGATTTAGCGGGTGTCAAATTGCTGGAAGTGGTGGAAGATACAAGGTCTAGTGGCAAAGTGATAAGTTATGTAAACTCGATTTTCTTGACTCTAATTCCAAAAGTAAATAATCCTTCTAGTTTTGGTGATTATAGACCTATCTCTCTTTGTAACTTGTGTTATAAACTGATCACAAAGTTTATCGCAAATAGGATAAAACATATTCTTTCATGGACCCTGTCGGGTGAACAACTGGGGTTTTTAAAGGGTAGACAGATTGCGGATGCCATTGGCACGACCCAGGAATGTTTGCACAATATAAAGATGAAGAAATCAAAGGTGATAATATTGAAGTTGGATCTAATAAAAGCTTTTGATTGTATTAATGATTGGGACTTTTTACGGTTGATACTTATTTAATCAGGCTTCAGTCATCAAACTGTTAATTGGTTGATGAGCTGTGTGACTAGTGCAAATTTTGCAATCCTTATAATGGTGAGACCTCACCATTTTTCCACAGTGGCAAAGGCATGAGGCAAGGTTGTCCACTCTCTCCGTTGTTGTTTATTTTGATTATGGAAGGACTCAACTTGCTGCTAAAAAAAAGACATGCTAAAGGGAAGATGATAGGAGTGAAGGTTTCTAGGATTGTAAAGATCCTTCATCTGTTCTTTGTAGATGATGTATTAATCATGACAAATGATTCCTTACATGAATGGAAGGAAATAAAAGACATTCTAAACATCTTTTGTAGTGCTTCGGGACTGAAGATAAACTGGACAAAGTCGACCTTTCACTTTGCACGAATTCAAGGGGATTCCTTGGAACTTTTTAAAGAAGTATTCCCTTACAAATTTGTAGATCTATATGAGGGTTTTAGGTATCTTGGTTACTTTCTAAAAGTTGATTCTTATAAGGCAGTGGATTGGACTTGGCTAGTAGCAAAGTTTGAAAAGAGAATTGGTCATAGGTGGAATAGATGGCTTTCCTTAGGAGGTCGTTTCACTCTAATCAAAACAGTACTTGAATGTCAACTTGTTTTTTGGATGACATTGGTAGCCATACCAACCTCAATACTAGATAAGATCAGAAAGTTAACTTACAATTTTCTTTGGTTGGGTTGTATCGAAAAACCACATTTTCACCTTTGTAGTTGGGATTTGCTAGCCAAACCAAAGCAAAAGGGAGTTTGGGGGATCATAAATATTTTTCACTTTAACAGAGCTTTGGCAACAAATTCTCTCTGGCATGTGCCGACGAAGGAGGGGATCTGACATTCGGTTATAAAAGACAAATATCTCCCCTTTTGTTGCAAGTTAAGTAAAGATGATGATTCAAAGTCTATAGATCAGAGGTAGTACATGTCAATGATTGGCAACTTACTTTATGTGACAACATCCAGACCAGATGTAATGTAGGCAGTTGGACAGGTGGAAATATTTCAAGCAACACCAAAGGAATCACATGTTCTAGCAGTAAAGAGGATATTAATATATCTCAAGGGTACATAAGAGTTTGGATTATGGTATCCAAAAGGAAATGATTTATTACTTATTGCCTACACAGATGCAAATTGGGTAGGTTGCATTGATGATCGACGAAGCACCAATGGAACACTGTTCTACTTGGGAGAGTGTTTGGTATCTTGGATAAGCAAGAAACAATCATCAATATCATTATCTACATCCAAAGCGAGTATAGTGCAATAACAACATGTTGTACACAGGTTCTATTGATGAAACAAAATCTGAAAGATATACAGGTTGAGTAGGATGAGTCCATTCCCATCTATTGTGATAATACAAGCTCCATCAATATCTTAAAGAATCCGGTGATGCACTCCAAGACAAAAACATATTACAATCAAGTATCACTTTCTACGAGAACACGTTGCAGATAAGAACATCAAAGTTGAATATGTGGGAACAAAAGAACAAGTGGCATATATCTTTACAAAACCTCTTCCAAAGGAATCCTTTGAGTATCTTCGCCACAGACTCGAAGTAATTTCTACTCCAAAATAAATTCTTTTGAATGCTTATCTTATATGTCTTAGATTTACATGAGGAAGCACCATAAATAGGACAATTCAGGTNAGTTCAGTTAGGGGGAGAAACCCCAGATGAGAATTTACCTTTGTCATTGATGTCAAAGGGGTAGAGATTTATCAGATGCAGGATAAAGAGTTAGATGCTTGGAGAGAGAGCATAAAGGCATGGTTCCAGGGGGAGCATGAATGATATGACTTCAATATTGCATTAGAGTGTTGTCATCAATGCCAAAGGGGGATATTGTTGAGTAATTGAGTTGGTTGTCATTAATGTCAGCCCTTGAAGCAAGTACGGTAGCAAATTCTAGTAGCCCCAACAATATGATTAAAGGGACTTCAGTTTGATTCATGTATAATGGTATGAATTTTAATATATTTGCAGGTAAGACTATTCTAGATGGATATTACATGTCATGCCATTTTCGGTGATATGTGGAATGTCACATAACTTCTCACAGTTACAGAGTTATGGCCATATGAAGTTAGAGAACCCTCATGAGTTATCTAGAAGCCCCTAGAAGGTCAAAGAAGTGAATTATTCTAGAAGCTCCTAGAAGAAGTGTACTATTCAAATTGATGGTAACTAGGAGTTAATAATGGGCATAGTTGTTGCATTAACAAAATAATTAATAATAAAGTGGTTGCAACAAGAAGTTAGTTAAGGGAAAAGAAGTTATGACTTGATTAATTATGGAAAAGTTAGTTGCAACAAGAAGTTGTGAGTAAAGATAAATTATTTAAACAATAAAGCAGTCAAAGTGGTTGCAAAGAGAAATTATTTAAATAATAAAGTGGTTGCAACAAGAAGTGGCGAGTTTAATATTTATGGATAAGTGAAAGTGGTTGCAAAATAAATTAATTAAATAATAAAGTTAGTTGCAATTAGTAGTGGAGAACTTACTATTTGTGGAAAGTGGTTAAGTTAAGTGGACAAAGTGGTTAAGTTAAGTGGACAAGTGGTTAGAATTGGGTTAGCCCTAAAATAAAGAAAGTGGGTTAAGTTGGTTAGAAGGTAACCCCTTGAGAAAACTACATGGAAGTATAAATAAGAGAGAAAGACTCCCCCATTAGCACCAATTGAATATCATTGAATATCTATTTTGTGAAAGGTTATTTGGGAAGGTATTATTGATAGAGAAAAGTGCGGTAGAAAAAGTGCGGCAAGAAAACTGTGGTAGGAAAAGTGCGGAAGGAAAACTGTGGCAGGAAAAGTGCGTCAAAAAATCATGGAAATAAAAGTGCGGCAGAAAAACCACGAAAAAAAAGTGTGATAGAAAAACTGCGGCAGAAAAAGTGCAACAGAAAAATCACGGTAGCAAAACTATGGCAGTAGAACGCCACAAGAAGAAAAAATGTATGCTTTTCATGTGTAGTGTTGAATTTATGAATCTGGTTGAGGGTTTTCCTTGTAAATATGTTGGATGCCCTCTTGGAAGTTTAGGGCTTGCTGTAGAGTTGATCTGAGGTAGATTTCTTGAAGCTTAGTATCGGTTCATGTTTGAGGGCTTTTGGTTGAGGTATGTTGTTGAAGTTATTGGTATAGATAGAGGTTGTATGACAGTGGGGTTATGACAATGACATATTCAGTTTCTACATTTGAAACTTTTATTTCAGGGCGGTTGGATGGGGCAAGGATAGGTGGTTGTTGCCACCTTTCGGTTGTAGCCAGACAAAATAGAGGGTTGTAGCCTTCTTCTGGTTGTAGCCATATAATTGGGGAGTTGGAGCTTCCCTCAGGTTGTAGCCTGAAAATAGGGGGTCGGAGCCTCATTCCAGTTGCAGCTGGAAAACAAAGGAAGTTGGTGCTTCCAATTAATGTAATTCTTAAAGACAAATAAGAAAAAACATTATGTGGTTTTCTCTTGCATTGGGTTTCCACATAAAAATTCTGGTGTAATGTGTATTTTAATACTGGTGTACAAGTCGGGTCGAGGCTGAAGCAAGATGGGTCGACTAGAATTGAAATACTCAAGTCGAAATTTCTCCTAGTTGGTTCGACCAAAAAGATGTTTGTCAGTCCAATGAAAAAGCAAATACGAAAAAGGGTGAGACCAAGTCAAATCTTTAGTGACTAGCAGCTGAGAAGGAACCGATTTTAATATAACCATCAAGTAAAATGTTTACCAGTTGAGTTTAAATAATCACCAACAAAGGAGATATGTGGAGGTCGATTTAGACATTCACAAAAAGGTAATATGTACTGAAGTTGATTTGGCATCCGACGAGAAAAGCAAAATCTGGGCAAGTTTCCTTCAAAGAACCGCATGTACTGGCCACCTTGCACACTTTCTGGGGAAATTTCTCGTGTATCGGATAATTGGGCATGTTCTGCAAAAAAATCATGTCGTATAATTTTAAAATTAGTTTCCATCACTCCAAAAAATTGTTGTCTAAATTGGTGTACGAAAATTAATTAATAAAAGTAACCATTTGTGTTAATTAAATGAAGGGGTGCAATGTTTCATTCCGAAAGGACACATTGTTTCAAAGTGGCACCCTTTGGAGGACTATATAAGTAAAGGAATATGAAGGTAAGAAAATGTCTTGATTGATATATATATATATATATATAATGGATTGAATGAAAGTTCATTCTATCAGGTTGGTGCATGTTTACAAGCTGAGTCTTGTCATGAGGATTGGTTTCCTCACATCTCAGTTGGTTCTGAGATCAACAAGTTGGGTCTTGTTATGAGGGTTGGATTCCTCATTTCTTAGTTGGATCTAAGAACTACATGTTGGGTTTTGCATCAGAGAGTTGGATCTCTCATATTCAGTTAAAATGGAAGATATTAAAAGATTGATTTTATTTGTATTCATTCAAGTTAAATAAATAAAAGAATGATATTTTATCTACTTCATACAATTTGTGTTATACATGTTTATGAATAATTAATTGAAATGCATATATCTTGTTTAGTTAATTTAGTTAATCTATGAAAGTGTGAAAAGTATCCAAAAGTTCCAGACATTGATTCACCCCCCCTTCTCAGTGTCAGTGTGTGTTTCAACAAAAGTGTACCATATAAATGATTGTTTCATAAACAATACACATTCTTTTAAAGCCATGCTTCATGTCGTCTCTCAAATTGCTTATGTTAGATGCACTCTATACTTTGTTTCATGCATGTTTAATATGCCATGATAAAGTACAGTCTATATAATTGATATAAATTTTTCTTGTTGTTCCATTAATTATAAAACAAGGGAAGTTAAAAAACATAGTTACTTAGAAATGGTTCAATTAAACCTTCATACTTCAACATATACTCACAACCCATACTTAACCCAATCTCTATCAAATTTTCAGTTGGTTCTTATTTGTATGTTAGCACGTATTAGAAAACATCCATGGATGAGTGTAAATTAATTATTTAAATATAAATATTATAACAAAGATGAAATTTTAAGTAAGATCTGATAAATGAGTACTCACAAACTTTGCGATCAATCCTTTTATTCCCCATCGTCCGATCTTGTGTGCTAAATGGATTTCATTTTTTTCTTTTCTTTTCTACAACAAAACAATTGAAAATTAGTATTTCATGCGATAATTAAATTCAATGTACATAACAGAATAAATGAATGATTACATGGCTCTTATGCACATAGTAATTGTTGGGATGACTCCTCCTACGATGCAATTATGTTCATTTATTTTACCATCTCCTTGTACACTTTTTTGGACATCCCCACCAACATATATTGGTTTTTCTCTCATTTGTCCCTTGGAATTTCCATGACATGCCTTAACCAATACACGTCATTAATTTAAACCTACAAATAATTCAAAGATAATTTTTTAATACACCATAAAGAACTTGCCTTGTGCTCTTGTTGGGATGAGATACCATCGTGCTTGCGAGAATAAGTTGTTTTCCTTGAACTTCTATCAGTCATATTCTATAAAAAAGAGACACGAATCATCATATATAAAAACTATGATTTTTTTTTTTATAAAATAAGATTAATAGAAGCATCGATGCTCTGTAAATTAATAGAAGCATTGGTGCTCTATTAATTAATAGAAGCATTGGTGCTCTATTAATTAATAGAAGCATTGGTGCCTCATTATTGTTTATTGCGCACTTCCAAACACGTGAACAAAGTTATTTTTATTTTAAACTCCATGGTGTTGTTGACAAGAACATGATCACTAGTGCACTTTGTTATTGGGGACACACCAGTGTGCTTTGTTATTGTGGATGCACTAGTGCACTTTGTTATTGGGGGTGCACTAGTGCACTTTGTTATTGGGGGAGCACTGGTGCGCTTTGTTATTTTGGAGCACCGTGATGCATTTTAGTTCTTATTAAATAAAAAACAATGAGCACCAGTGTACATGGTCAACTTAGGAGCACCGATATTGTTGACATGAAAATGCACACCAGTGCGATATTCCTTTACAATGTGCACTGTGAACCGTGTAAGCGTTTTTTTAAAAGAAAACTTATAGTGACACGATTTAGGATCCAATTCAATAAGTGATCCCATTGCAACAGATACCAAATTTCCCATATACAAGTAAAGAAACCCTATTAAAATTTGTTTCTTAAAAAAAATCTACTTGTGAAATATAGAGAGGAAAACTAAGAGAAACAACCAAGAAGCTAGGGATTCCAATACTAAATGTAACTATGAAACCCTTTTATTTTATTTTTTATAATGCACTAAAATATGTTTTAATCAAAAAAGGGAAAGATTGAGATGATGAATAGAATAAAATAACATACCTGCAATTTCTCCTCTGCAAATTTGTATGTAAATTTGGCTCTTCAGAAAAATATGCACACCCCAAAGAATTTGCTTGTAAATCTCTCTTGCACAAGTCTTCCCTATAAAATTTGTAAAAATAATGAAATAATGATTATTGTTTTCATTGATAAACACATACATTTTGAAAATATAAAATTCTCGCTCATGTTTCCGCTGTATGTTTCAGTGCATTGATTCAATTTGGTATTTTTTTTAAGTTTACCCTTTAACAGTGCACTCGACAATAATATGCATCGATGTGTGTTTTTTACTGAACCACACTAGGGACATATTGGTTTCTAAACACGCTCTGGAAGGTTTTTGATTTTAAATTAATTTCTTTTGTTTAAAAGTTGATTTTTTGGTGCATTTGTTATATGAGCACTGGTGCGCTTTGTTATTGGGGGTGCACTGGTGCACTTTGTTATTGGGGACGCACTGGTGCGTCTTGTTATTGGGGGATCACTGATGCTCTTTGTTATTGGGGAAGCACCAATGCACTTTCCTATTGGGGGAGCATCGATGCACTTTGTCATTGGGGAGCACCGCGATGCATTTGATTTCTTATAAAATAAAAATTGATATTTTAGTATTTTATATTAAAAGTGGTTATTGGAAGCATCTAGGTGTTATGTTTTGGAGCACTGGTGCACTTTGGAGGTTATCGGTGTGCTTTATTTGTCAAGCATTAGGGCATTATGGTTTATAAGAGCATCAGTACACACGGTCAATTTAGGCGCACCGGTGCGCATTGTCAACTTAGTTGTCGATTTAGGTGCACTAATATGATATTTTTAGATGTGCACCGGTGTGTATAGTATTGAAAGGCGCATAGAAAAAAAACCTCCTCTAAAATTTCTAACCGCCTGCCTCCGCTATAAATAGATAAGGGATAATTTTTTCGGGGAGGTTCCGTAAAAACCTTCGCAAGAAGGTGTTCTCCTTGTAGTGAAATCCACAAGAATAACTCATACAAGTTTAGGGCTAGGGAGAAGCCCAAGTGTGCCTCCTGTCAAGAGACAGAGGAGAAGGCCCGAGGGAGACATCTTGCAAGGTGAACTTAGGACAATCAAGCCACCAACTTTAAATGGTGAGCACACGAAGAGAGAAGAAGCTAAAGAATGGCTATTGGAAAGGAAGAAATATTTCTAGTTGCATGATTACCTATCAAGGGTAGAATCTAGAATTTAAACCTACCACTTGCAAGGAAAGACAACCATGTGGTGGGATCAGCTCAAGAAAGCCAAACACCTTGATGAGAAAAATATCTCATGGCGACAATTCAAAGGATACTTCCAAGAGAAATATTTTTATGAGAATTACTATGAAAGGAAGATGAAATATTTCTGTTGGAGCCGGAAGTCACCCCTGGATTGCTAGCAGGAGCAGAGCCCGACGCCCATCAGTTTAATGTCACGATTTGCTTCAAGGGTGATCAAATGGAGGAAAACTCAAAACAGAATTGTGTCAACTCAGAGACCAGACCAGGCATGCATGAACGAGTGAGGTCTTGATAAACTCCAAACAATGAGTCGTAGTAAAAGGGTGAGCAGGTGGAAGACTTATGCAAGAAGGGTGCAAAGGTCTATAATAAACATCATGTTCATAACAGACTGGAGGAGAAAGCATTCAAACACAAAGTCTCTTTATGTTCAAACACAGAAAACCAGAGAGTACAAAAATGCCACGACAAATCCTTTATCATAACATAACTGCAACAATCCATGTGAATCATTCAACTGTGAATACTCCGGCATGAGATGAAACAAAGATGGAAAAAGGAGAACTATTTTTCATAAACCAAGAAGTCTCAAACACAGAGGCATAACCAGAAAACCAGAATGTCGCTGAAACTTACAGTCGGGAGCTTAGCTCTACCATCGATAGATACAAAAATGGCAAAAATGCCTACATATAATCAAAACAACAACAGCAGCGGAACCAAGAAACTGCATTGAAGGCTTTGCATCTACATGGCTTCTGACACTCTGCAGCCGCAATCTTTGAATAATCGTGCAACTTATGGCAGACGCGATCGATCTTCTGACAGTTACATCGGCGAATCGACGTGCCTTTAATTCATTGCAGGACATCCCCATAATGGCGGAGACGATGTCTAACCACCCTCAACCGCTTCAATAACTGCTTCCTGGGATTGGGAACGGCCCAGCCAACTCAACATTTCGGGATAAGGAGGACTTCTCTCGCGCTGCCAACTGGAATAACTGAATAGCTTGAGAGACTGGCATGGAGGCTAGTGCGGAGGATGAGCACACGACAAGAATGGTGGTGGAACGGTGGTGCTGGGTTGTAAGGACGTGGAAAGAGTGACGAGAAGAGAGAAGGATGACGGAGGACGATTCATGACGAAAAACATCAGGTGGAAGGAGAGGAAGACGGGAGAAATGAATTCGCCTTTGGGTGAGCGGCTGATGTGGAAAAGAATGGGACACGTGGCCAACAGTGAGTGGATGATGAGAGGAGAGAGAACCATGTGGACCGAGGAGGAGAGGCGGATGGAGGACACATGGCAGCACGGGAAAGGCGGAAAGGGGGATTACA